>JABXJD010000150.1:940000-1172500 GCA_013375575.1 Percina caprodes | reverse complement strand
ATGTGGGTCCGGCTGTTTCACTAATGGATGATGACAAATAACAGCTGCACTTTGCTTCCCTGTCTCAGGCGCTGAGTGGTTTACCCTCTTCTCCGCTGCCCTATAGGTGAATGGAGTAGAGCGGGAGCTATGGAGAGGGTAGTGGTTGTTTGTCAGACACATAATTTTTTCACTTGAGTTTTGTTCATTTCACTCGATGCATACTTGATGCACACTTCAGCTGGAAAATTCTTTGAGTGCAAAATCACTTTGCACCAATTTTTACAACAGCACCTGTTGGGTTGTGTATTAAACAATTTAGTAATTCAAACATACATGGAATAACTGCTCAGTCAAAAGAGCCCCACACAATTTTTTGTTTTTATGACTGCAGCAATGGATACCTGAGAGGCATCTCTATGTTGAACGTAGTTCAGTCCAGGGACGTCATCATTGTTTCAGTGACCATCCTCTCTGTGTCTGGCCAAGCTAAGACCCGGTGTATTCCTCTTCACCGAGGGAGACAATAATACTCCTCCTAATCCACCTCTCACTGCATTGCTCACCCAATCAATCCCCTGTGGAGTGGGACGTTGCCAAGTTGCGGTTGCCAAGTTGTGGTTGCTGTGGCAACAAGGCCTTCGGTTTCTGTGATGTCAGCCAGGTGCAGTGTGGCAGTTTGGTCTCTAACAAGGCCGGTCCTTGTTGGGGATAATGAGCAAGACTGTGCTGTCATGGCGATGACTCTTTCTATGAGAAAGGGGAGGTCAGCGAGAGGCGACTCCCAATTAGCTTGGAGTGTGTCAGGGAGACGGTGAGTGGGTGGGTGGGTGGGTATGAGTGGGATGGGAATGTTGTCCCCTTCTGCTTTGTTACTGTATGTTTGTGGACAAATGCTCATGTGTAACCAATATTAAAAACACATTAATATGTGCGGCATATGTAGCTTATTCATTAAACAATTGAATGGCCATTAAAAAATTTTAACAAGGAGAAAACTATTTAGGGCTGGGATACATTACCTGAGGTAAAATACCCAAATTAATCTATTTTAAAACTACTCTTCTCAAATGAAAATCACATTCCACAACACATTACTTTTGATACTTAGCACAGCTCCGTCAAAATGTGCCTGAATCAAGTCCAGAATTGGAAACCCGCTTTGTCCGTGTGGTGTTTTGCCTTATAGTTGCATTTTTCAGTGCTGGGTGTGCCATTTTGTTGGCTTCCTCTTAGATGCGTTACGATCTGTCACCTAGTTGGTACATTTTAATAGAGGTAATGTCCAGAAAAGTCCTGAACACAGCAAAATAAGAAAATACAGGCAAAGGGCAGGATCTCTGCTGATACATACACCACCACACACTTGATGATTTAGAGGGAATATTTGAAGTCTATTGTATGTTAGGAAAATCCTACTCATTGTGCCTTAAAATAGTAGTCAGCCTTGGAGATGTTTGCTGACCACCAACGTTAGCCCCTGGTGACTGCATACAAGTCCCATCCTTACAGTGAAGCTGCAGGTTTAACTGACACTCAAACTGCAAACCAAACCAACTAATATCTGAATGTAGGCTTACCAGTGACTAAGGTTAGCAAGCCAGCTAAGAACCCCAACATTAGCGCTGCACCAATCTACCACGTACCAAAGTCTGTCCATTGAACACAGAGAGACCAAATGGTATATATTTAGAATGTTCAATTGAGGAATATGTAATGATCATATACTATATGCTTGCTTTTTACTACCTCAGCCATTATCAACTGTGTTCAGATTATTTTCAGACTTTAAATCAAGTGTCGGCATCAGCCATCAAAGCAAGGTCTCAAAGCTCTACAATGAATGCAGAATGAACATGCAAACTATTACAATTTCAGTGGACTGAACATGACAAACATTAGGTACCCAAGCTTACAGACCTACAGCATTTACCTGCTCACTGAAAATGTCAGTTCTTTTGATTTGTATGCTCAAATGAAAGTGTGACTTTGCATGCCCTTGTCTTTTTGCATGTGTGTGCTGTGTGTGTTTTGCACTGGGTGGGTGTTGGAGGACTGGCAGCAACCTGACAGCCACTCTTTGTTCTCACATGCCTTTCAGCATTTATGAACTCTTAGGTGTAAGTGGGCCTAACATAATTACAAATGAGCTTTTCTTATCAATAATGCTGCTGAGAGAAAGCCATTATGTCCTGTGGAGCATTTTGGAGCTGTGAAGTTGAAAAGAATAACAAATTGTGGTGGTCAAACACCCATTCATCACTTATCACCTTGATGAGAACAATTCCCACTCTGCTTTTTTTCACTGCTTGTGTTGTTTGGCTATGGTACAGGATGAATTTATAGAGGTCCTTCACAGATGGTGGCAGAGAGATCATTTTCATCTGGATGTGAAAATTGATGGTTTGGCTGAGAGCATTTTTAGCCCCCTTTTGTTTTTTTCTTTTTGTGTCCAGTTTAATGAAACAATACATTTGCACTTTATATTGGCAATTAATTGATGAAATTACACATCTAAAATTTGTTTCTTTGTCCTCAACCACCCCACCCTCCTGGGCGCCATTGTTTGGTACCCTGCTGGATGTTTCCTTTTTGCTGACATGGTGGTTTGTGTGGCTTCTGTTGCAGTCTGCATGGTGTCAGTGTAAACCTTTGCTTCAGGCTGTGTCCTTGATTGTTTTCTGACCAAAAATATTTCCATTTTTCTAACCCCCAAAACTGAACTGAAGTGGGCATTTAATGTGAGGAAATGACGGCTCGACCAATTAAATATAAAGATGGCGAAAAGCCCCCAAGAAAGCACAACAAAAAATGGGAGGGGATGCTATCTTTTCTCCATCAGTTTTTATTTCATAAGCATTTTTTAAACTGTAAAGGGACATTTTGGTGCCCAAAGCCCTCATTAATTTATAACCCTGTGCAAGCATTTGCTTGCTTGCAGGTTTGTATGAGTGGGTTTGTGTGTGTACATGTTCGGTAGAGGAAGTGGTGTAAGGCCAATGTAGCCCAGCTTTGTCTGGCTTTAATGCCTCTTCATTCATTGTACTCACACCGAGCCAGCACCCTGACAGCAACTAATCTCCTCTTTATCTTAAAGGTCTGCTCAGCACTTTGGTGTCCCATTCAGATGGTTGCAAACCAAAGATTTGCTGCACTCCCAGTTGACTACTCTGCTATGTCAAGGTTGGTTTAGCTCCAACCTATCTCTAACCTAGCTGTAGTAGAATTTTCAGACATGTCCCGCCCCTCCCCCGAGAGACCTTGGCTTCTGGAAGTAAATTTCCCATTCGTTTCTCCCATTGACGTCTGGAAATATCCGTATATAAAGAATTTTAGACCATGCCTTAGGCTAACCAGCTACCACGTGAATCATAAACATACAACATATCCAAAAAAAAGTCAAAGGCACAAGACTGTGTACATATTGTCATTATTGAACAAAGGAACTAGACATCCCATAAACAACTGTTTAGCTAACAGCAAATTCAGCTAACTGCTAGCTGAGACAGCATGTAATAACTTTAAAAGACTCTCAAAACAATACCGAAAAATGCCTGTTAAAATGTATAACAGCTGTTACGTCAGGTATAGCCTGCTTTCCCAGTGTTTAGTTTGGGTTAACATTTTTTTAGACTGAAGCTGTCCGCTAGCGGTTAGGCAAATTAGCTGTTAGCGAAACTAACATTAGCTTCCCAATGGAGGCTAACGTGGCAACAGATGGTGATTCGTGCAGTGTTTTAAATCCTCGTAAAACAGGATTCTGCAATGCGCACAGATTAGATACCGACAGCTCCCCCTCCTCACCTGCATGAGTTCCACCAATCAGAGGCATCACTGTGGGTTTGTTGGATTGTTTAGGATTGTGGGTAATTAAGTACTTATCCAAGACATTGCAAATAAAAGACATTTATCTCAAAACAAGGTTGGTGCCCCATGAACTTTTGGCATCTATATGAGCATATACAATTGCTTAGTCATGTGGTAGCTGGTTTTAAGTCTACCATCGACGGTTACGATTGTATGGCTTATACTCCATTTGTCAATGGAGAAATTGCATTGTATTTTTACTTTGGAACCCGCTATGAGCTCTATAGTAGTGTCACTTTTTTACATTGAAGGGCAATGTGTTTCATTGGAATACATTTCTAGAGGGACAATATGTCTTTGTATGGGTACAAGCAACGTTATCACCACACAAGAACACCAACATTAGATGCCTCTGCCGAACCATAGATTACTAATGGATGGATTGTCATGACATTTGTTAAATATATTCACAGTAACCAGAGAATGAATCCAATGTTCCAAGGCATCCAAGGCATCCAATGTTGCCCTAATTAGTGTTAAAGGAGAATTCTGGTCGATTTCCTCACGTAGCTTTGTTGTTTGTACATTTGGACTGCTGTCAGTAGAGAGAAAAACGAAACCAATCGGTGCTGCCTACACCGTGTTATCGTCCTGCTAGCGTTAGCACCCAACAGGCGGAAACAGGTAAGTTTTAAATGTGTTTTAGCCTCTAAACATGTTCAAAATGTCATTAGTACCTACCCATGTGCAGTGATTCCTTCTGAGTGAACACAGTGAATCTGACTGCTGTAGATGTGAGAGAAATGCATGAAAGTAATTCAGCTGTGTTTAGTTCCTGTGTTGAGACGACAGTTAGAGAGCTTAGGGACTGTCTACAAACTACAACAACTACTACTACAGAAAAGAGATAAAACACAATTATGTAGGCTATCAATTTAATGATTTAAATGAAATAGTGTCTCCAAACTTACCTCAATTATAACTTGTCTCCTGCTAGTTGTACTACTCTTTTTGGAGTTGTAGTTTGTAGATGTTCTGAAGCACTCCTTGCAGCATCAACACAGGAACTAAACACAGCTGAATTAGCACAACTTTCATGCATTTCTCTCACATCTACAGCAGTGAGATTCACTGTGTTCACTCGGAAGGAATCACTTCACATGGGTATTCACTTTTAATGATATTTTCAACATGTTTAGAGGCTAAAAACACATTTAAAACTTGCCCTGTTCAAGTCTGATGGGTGCTAACTCTAGCAGGAGGATAACACGGTGTAGGCAGCACAGTTTTTCTCTTTACTGACAGCACTCCAAACTTAGAAACAACAGACCTACATGTTGAAATTGACCACACTTCTCCTTTAAGACCCCTTTAGCAATTTTGTTTAAAAGAAAACACCTCACGACAAATCTAGCAGCTTTTTTGGGTAGACCATATCTCCTCTCACTTGAAGGGAGTTGCCAATATTTATCAGTGAATGTGCTCTAATGTGGCACTCCGCACTGAGTGTTGAGTAAATGAGGGTGAAAATCAGCGAGTTCAGTCAACCAATCATCAGCCAGACAGAAATGTGTATGACCTTAAAATGTACGGACAAAATGACAAAGCACTGATCCCCATTCTTTGTCAGGGGATCTCTTTTGTTGTTATTCTACGTGATTTAATTTGACTGATTGAAGTTTCATTTAAAATCCACAGTCTCCAGAAGTGAGATTGTTTCATGGTATTATGACACTTTAGTTTGACAGTCTATACAACAGCATACATAAACAGTTTTAAAAATTAGAGGTAGATTTAGATTCATATTGGTTAGGTGATAGAAGCTGGAGGCAGAGCTAATGATCAAGTTAGTCAAAGACAGTTAAGTTTAACCCAACTTCATCTTTCAAAATTGTATAGCCTGTATAAATGTCCTGCGATTAGTTAGAATAGGAATTCCCAGGCTGATATAAAAATTAGGATGTGACGTTATCTACCAACGATTGAGCAGGCTTGAGCAACTTTCTACATAAGAGACTGATCTATCCCATCAGCTGTTGGATGGATTGTTTTGACATTTGCTACAGATATTCCTGCCACCCTTACAGTGAGATGTTATAACTTTGGCAATCTCTTAACATTTTCATCATGTTAAAATTCTTATTTGTCCAATACTTTGGATTTTGACCAAAAACTATGACAAAACTATGACATTCCCATCAGCCTCAGCTGCTTTGTGTTTACTGCTAATTAGCAAACATGGTAAACATTATACCTGCTGAACATCATCATGTCAGCATTGTCATTGTGAGCCTGTTAGCATGATAATGATAGCATTTTGCTGAAAACACTGCTGTTCTTAAGTCACATAGAGGCTACATAATGTGGTCATTTTTGCCAGTGAAGGGCCGGTACGTTGTCTTTTCACACTTGTTTAGAAAATGAAATGGATTAGGTCTTGTTTCCATTAACCTTAACACTAGAGTTATTCATCATTTACATTTTGTCACAGCAATATCCAGCATGAGGTCATGAGTGTGCAAACATTGGGTCCTTTTGTGCTTCGATAATATGAGTCATCAGATTTGTTGTTTTATTAAACAGCCCTGGCAAATAAATTACCTGCCAATATTTCTCCTGCTCACAATGAATAACCTTTTGTATATGCAGGACAAAGAAAAAAAGTAGATTTTTTTAGTTTTCCTCTGGAAATTATAAACAAAAACACTGAAAAAAACCAATTAGCTGGAAAGGTCTTGCTGTGAGATATTTAGACAAAATAAGCAAATAATGAGGATGTTGTTTCCAGTCACCAGCTGTGAATGTACCGCCAGCTCACAGTGCCACGCCCATGCTGTTTGTACAGTGCTCTGGATTTGGGATTAGATGAAAGGAGTAATGTCATTGGTCTGCCTTACTGGGGTTACACACATTGATGCAGACAATAGAAACCCACCTGAAACCCAACTTTTACTAAATGAGCATATTAATGTTTTTTCTAAAATATCTAGTGTGTCAGGGGTGTTTTACTGTTATCTCTATGAACAGATATCTGCATATGAATGCAGAATCTGTAGGCAACGGGACAATATTTTGGTATTGAAAGTGTTCTGGTTTCCATTTGTAGTCCGTTTGCAGTTTTGACCAATCACGTTTGAGCTTTAGTTCAGGTTTTTCAGCTTTTGGGGTCCCATATCTTCAACTGTCAACATATCAACGTATGAAATCACTGACCCGCACATGTTTCTTTCCATTAAGAAACATTGCCAAACTTAGAGCTGTTGTTTTGCATTCTGAGCTTGAGATGATCATTCATGATTTTATATCATCCCTTTTTGATTACTGTAACTCCATTTTAACCTATCTCAGCAAGTCAGCCCCATGACCAGAACTTGGCTGCAAGGCTGTTGACCAGGACCATCTGTCCACTACTAACAGGTCCCTCAGGTCTTCTAACCAGGGTTTGCTGCTGGTCCCACACGCTCCCTTAAAAACTAAAGGTGACCATTCCTTTGAAGTGGTGGCTCCAAACCTGTGGAACGCCCTTACAATTGTATTAGGTTTTGCAGTCTCTGTTGATGCTTTTAAAAAGCAGCTGAAGGCGCACTTGTTTGAATTCGCTTTTTGACTCATGTTTGTAACTTTGGGTTTTAGGTTTTAATTTTTTAAATGATTTTTATTGATCTTTCAATTCTTTTTCCCTTGCTTATTTTCTGTTGGATCCTACTGTACTTTTACAAATGTTTATTTTTTATTGTTTTAGTATTATTATTAGTAGTAGTATTATAATAATAATTATTATAGTTACAAGCAGGCAAACAGTCCATATGGAGAGCAAAAGAAGCGGAACACACACAAAAATACAATCTTGGAACATTTTACATTTTGGCTATTGTCTGACAACGATTCAGCTTTGAAAAACTATCCGCTTCCAACTCCATTCTTACATCTCAAATTATTAATTAAGCTGAAAACAATGACCAGTGCACAGAAGAGAGCTCTAGGCTTGGATAACCGCTGGCTACGCTGGAACCCCCGAAATATAGGCTAAATCATCATCACAGCAATAGCTGATTCTGAGATTGTATTTACTGTTGTGTTACATGATTACATTTAACGCTGCATCCTTGCATGTTTGGAAACTTAATAAAATATAGATTGAAATTATTAATGGTATTATTTTTCATCAGTTCATTTGGGACAAAAGATTGAAGTATTTTATTCAGTTTTGATGTCACAAAGAAAACAGAACATTTACACTTGGGAACTAGAATGAGATGGAAATGAAATGAAATCAAAGATGCTTGTACTTTTTATAACCCTTGTGAATCAGCAATTGGACTTTTTTTTGGTTTTATCACCAGACCCAGTCAGGCAAAAACAGCTCCAGCATTTGACAACTGCTGATTGAAAATGTCACACACTGCCTACTTAAAGACAGGTCTGGAAGCCGGAATGAGCTTCTGAACATAGCTCAAAGGATTTTTTTCTTTCTTTCAGACCTTCAAAGTTTGACTAATAAGGATTTGTCAGGTTGAGCTTAGCGTTTCACTGATGACTAAGCATTGTGTCTGACGGAGAGATGAAGAGACTTTGCAGTTTATTGGCTAAGGGTCAAATCCCTCAGAGATTTTCACTCAGCTGGCTAACATACTGCACTCCATGTGTTCAAGTACGCAAGTTACAGCTGGGAATTCCTTATTTGCACTCCTCTCAGCTGCTGTCGTAAAAAAACACTGTGTGTCCTTACTTATCTTTGGCCTTAAGGCTATGTTAATGAACTGATGAATTGATTTGTTGCATTGAAATCACACTGTGTCCTCAGTTAACTCCCTTTCAGCTTAATTAATGGAAGACATTGATCAGGCAATGATGAGCTGGATGTGTATCTGCAGAGCCAGAAATGTTTGTTAAAGGCACTTACATTAATATTCATCACATTTTGATTGCCAAACAACTTTTTATGTATACAAGTAGTCATGCTGCATTTACAGCCTTCCGGTTTTTGAATCACGACTAAAAACACATTTTTATTCCTTGGCTTTTAATCCGGCATGAGAACTGTATGTTGTATTTGTCTGGTGTTGTATTTTGTCTATTTATTGTTTCATGTCAATGTACAGCACTTTGGTCAACTTGGTTGTTTTTAAATGTGCTTTAGAAATAAAGTTTGATTGATTGATTGATTGATTGATTGATTGAAGATGGTTGTGCTAAGTCCTTATGTAGGCATGTAAACATGCTTACAATGATGGTGCTAACATGTAGGCTAATGATTACCATGTTCACATCTTAGTTTAGCATTTCAAAACACTAACGTTTGGTAAATAGCACTTAACACAAAGTGCAGCTGTGAGAACATACGTACATGTCTATACTAAATTTGATACATCCAGTAGTTGTTTATTATTATTATTATTATTATTATTAAGTTTAGAGATATAAGGTAACTGTTATTATTGCTTTTCCTGTGAAATTCAGAGAATATTTGATGTGATAGTACGTGTCCATATATACGTTGTTGTCACGGATGGGATCACCCCGCCAGTCCACCTGTTTCTCTTCACTGACCACTGACAAGCTGTGAAAAGAGTCTACGCCCTCCTACAACTGCCATGGCTGCAGCTGATTGGACGAACACGTCAACTGGGGCTTGCTGCTGCAGAATTTCAAAATCGACCATAATGGCGGCTCGTTCTGAATACATTCTTGTATTTACTAAAATAGTTCACCAAAACGTGTTTCTGAAAACATATTAAGTGAGAAATAAGCCATGCTTTTGCTAAATCTGTCTTCATTCAACGGGCAATTTAAAAGAAATTTTGCAGCTTTTGAGAGGCGGCACGCTTTATTTGCATAGAGTTGGCTTGATTACACTTTATGCAAATGGAGAGCGGGCAACTCGAGGCCCCGCTTCTCCAATGACCCTGCAACGTAATGCACAGCATCTCCCATTTAAATGAATTGGAAGCAGGAAAATTATGTTGACAATGAACGCACACCATGACTCTTTCTTTTCTACTTAAATTTCCCCACAAATGGGTATGTAGTCCCCTGCCACTTGAAACGTGCGGCTTAGGCCTGGCCTTTTAGGTTAAAGCATGGAGGGGAGAGAATATAAGACAACAGAAAAGGGAGTGAAGAAGTGGATATGAGTGCAAAAGGAGGCAAGATGAGGCTTTATGTACGCAGTGAACATTCTTCACCAGTGACTGTGGGAGCCAGTGACACATGAAATATGAGAGACAGCAGCACTCTCCACTATTTATAGCACTGCAAGAGAGAAAGATAGAGAAAGCGGCCACACTACATACACTTCAGGGCAGAGTTGGCATCGTTTTTTTTTTATTCGCTAAAGAGGAATTACGCCCAATTTTTAGAATCCACATATGTAGAGGCAATGGCATCGGACAGGCCAGTCCGTGTTCATGAGCATATACAAGTTACTTCCATAGTGAGAAGCTAAATAAGTCTCTGGCCATCAGTTTTCTTTTTTATCTCACAGAGCTAAACAGATGCCCAGGGGAAGCACTGGTCGTGGCTTTGTCTTGTCGCTTTGTGATGATTCAAACCCATCTGTAGCTTGGCTGTTTTGTACAAACTGCTAAAAATGTATCAGTGCTGCTGGGGACACAACAGCATGTCCTGTTCTGTTGGAGATAATGATGAAATTAAGCCAAACGGAGCCAAGTCAAAGTGGGCACGCAGCTAAACGAATCCTTCCAGTTATGTGATGTTATGTTTAGATTGATGCTTTGACCTGTGAGTATGAATCAAGGTAGGCTGGAAATCATAATTTGGTTCTCATTGGAAATGGGTGACCACTGCTATTGCTAATTGATAGGGGGAAAGGGCAACTGTGACTATGTATAGATAGATGAATATTTGAGGAACACTCACTATTAGATGTCATCCACTACGGCACATTGTTTTTGATGCAAGATGATTTAGATTGAGAATTGCATAATGTGTCAGTACTGTTAAGCCGAAGAAGCATCAGAACATCAGATAATTGGAGAAAAACTTTGATTTGTCATGCCGGATAAAGAAATAACCTGACCCTCCACTTTTACCTCAACAAAGAAATATAGAAAATCCATTCTTCCTCTTTTGTTTTTCCAAGACATAAAAATGTGTAATTTCTGTAAGTTCTTTCGGAAAGCTCTTTGCTTCTTGACATTTCTTTTATCTCACAGTGGCCTGACTTGTCCAAACCACATTTAGCACAGCTGCTTGATGCTGCCGTTCTCATGCTCACAGTCGAAGCTGAGGGCAGTTGCACCTCTTTGATGCTGCCTTCCATAAGCGATTTCTTCAGTGATGTCATTTCTTCAGAGAAAAGCCCTTCAAAGTCGAGCTGATGTATTATGCATGGCGCTATAGTAGCTCGACAGTGTGCTAGTACTGCTCTGGGGTGGTGGTTGTGATGCTCACAGTGCTGAGAATAGCAATGGGAGTCTCTGTACTGTAGGGTCTATAGTCAATGTTTTTCCTCTCTCAATGTATTTAAGTGCCATCATTGTTCACAACCACGACAGTTATAAGTGGACTCTCGAACCCCCAATTTAGTAGCATTTGTTTTTACACGTTTGCTTAGCTGTAGCTATTAAAGCTGTCACAATGAAACTGCATTCTGAGATTATCCATTTATTTCATGTACAAAATGCAATCCACATTTTAAGATTTCCCATTTTCTATATTCCACATTTTGGGATTGTATGGAAGACTGGGGGAGCCACACAAAAGTGGTGGAAGCTGAGGCAAGAAAGGCCAGTGCTGGTGGATGTTACATCACCAAAACTGCATTTCAAAAGGCGTATCTCTGAAACATGTCTATCCGTCCTGCGGTGGGCTGTGGCCAGCGTGTGGCGGTTCTTCTCCTCGGTGCAGCAGCAGCAGCCAGACGGCTACCTCCCGCTAAAACAACCGACAGCTGCAGCTACAGGCGGAAAAGAAGAGAGTGACGAATGGCTGTTTGAGCTGGACAGAGTCTGATGTGGACACTGGTGACACATATTAATACCAGGTGTAAATGTAATCAGGTATTAGATCACATCGAGATACAATCTGGATATGAGATACCGACCTGTTCTTACTCTCCAACTCGTAAAGTACAGACGATTGGTCAGTGGTTCTCAGCATCAGATACAACGCATTAAGTACCCCTCAGCATGTGTATGGAACGCACCAGGCAGAGCCAAGGGGTAAGCCTCTCCTCTCTAAGCGTAGCTCCTAGGGCGCCACTTTGATGCTACCAAGCCATAGCATTACATTGACTCCCATTCATTTTGGTGCCACTTTGACAGCGAATAACTTTACATCTGAAGGGTTTAAAGATTCTATTTAAAGTTAAAGACGCAGTAATGCTCAACCCTCACCAGAAAAAGTGCTTCTAATATCCTTCACTGGTCTCCGTCCAGAACAACGGGATCTGTTGGTCCATTTCATTAACTGTCTATGGGCAGAGCAGCAGCTCCGCAGCACGTGAAGATGACGTAGTATTAAGAACAACAACGGTAGCAAGTAGTATGAAAGCCCAAAATTCTGTGTAACGAGGTAGTTTGGGGTGGTGGATGGGTCAAACAACACGACAAGAGTTTTCTCCCATGAGACCAGGGGTTCCTGTCCCGTGTGTCACTGTCAAACGTTTTATAACCACACCCCCAATCTTTTCCTAAACCCAACTGTCCATTTTTTGTCCCGTGCATTACATAAAGCTACCCTTTATATGCCCACCAACAATCTTTTCCTAACCCTTACTGCCTCAAAAGTAACGACAATAGTCCCGACCCAGCTTGTTTAGATAAAGCGTGTTTAGATATTACGCTATGGGAGACTTTTAGCGTCAATAACAACCGCAAAGACACCTGACCAAGCATCCATATTTTACATGATGTGAGTGAGAATGTTGTTGGAGACACAGTTTAATGCCTGGTGTAAATGGGGCCTTAGTCTTGTTCTGTCTATAAATACTAGAATAGCCATGGGCTTATTGGAACTGAATAACACAATCAATTCGATTCTGACTAACTTTTTCCTTTTTTTGGTAGGTAGTGAAGAGGATGAGAACACAAGGCCATTATCAGTGGCCGTGTTCTACTTATCATGTGAACAGATAGGATTTTCTGCTAATATTCATGCAAGAATTCAGAGTTAAATCAAGTCTTTGATCTAATTTGCTAGCCTGATGTATAAAAAGGGTTAAGAAATAGAGGAGAGAAATGTAGTAATTCTTTGCTTAAAGGAATGAGTATGTAAATATCTCTCAGGCATTATTGATCATCATCATCAGTCTTGGCTTTATGCCTTGGATGGATCTGAAGGTATATTCTCAAACTCAGGAATTAAACCTGTGGTTTTACAATAAGTAGACCCCCCTCTACCCCACTTATTTGCTCCACAGATGAGCATGTAAACCCTCAGGAGGGTAGTTCTAAAAAAATAATAATAATAAAACATTCCGACAAAGCAACACAGTTTGTACGAAGCAGTTAACTTTGAAGCGTCTCAGCCTGCAACTTTCATTGCTGAATCCTTTCGTTCACAAACAGCTTTCTGACGATGCAGAGACTTCTGTCATCAAGCAGATTCCTTCGTGGGTGGAGGAGGGCAGCGCATAGGTTTTAATTTGTCTTTGCACTGTGTTTATCAGCACCGCTGTAATTACACCATGTGGTGAAGCCACTCGCAAACATAGCTTACCCAGAGGATCTGTGGAAAATATGTATAATTCATGATGTTGATCGTATTTTTAGCTGCTCCGGCTTGTTGTTTATAGACGGGGATGTAGCGTTAAACAAGGGCTACTTTGTAATGAAGATGTGGATCTGCTCCTTGAGTGAACAGTTTGTTTTCCTCCTTGTTTTAACTTTCGCCTGCTGCCCCCTGGGAGGTTGCGCTGAATGAGGTAGCCTCTTTCTGTTTCTGTTTTTTTTCCGTCTCAGGTTCTCCCTTCTGTATTTTCAAATGTAAGAAAATCAACATCAGACTCTGGGTTAGTGTCATTTTTTATTCGAATTGAACTTGTGTTTTTCTTTCAAGCTAAAACACTGAGCACAGTCAAAGGAGCGCCATTACACTACATGAAATATTTAATGTCTTAAGCTCTGAGTTTCACTGTTCGTTAGAGTGGCATAATTTATATAAAAGAGCTAGGAGTGCTAGTGAATTGGAGACGACTGACTACATCATGTGCGAGTCATGAGAAGCAGATCTTCATGAGGACTAATCAGACGTCTGCTCATTATATGCGATTGACACGATAGCGATTAAAACGATTGACTTTGCTGTTGAAAACTTTGTTCTTGTGAAAAGTGTGTGTGTGTGTGTGTGTGTGTGTGTGTGTGTGTGTGTGTTTGTGTTTGAAACTTGGTACGCTCTCTGTATCTCTTCCTCTTCCTTTCAGTGTGTACTGTACTTTCTCTCTGTCTCTCTGTCTCTCTCTCTCTCTCTCGCGCTGGCCTGAGGTCATCCCGAGGTGCTTCCCTGTTGTTGTCCTATCAACTAGCCAGCAGGGGTCTCCCATGGCAACTCAGCACTCTCAACCAATCACAGTCAGGCTCTTTGGACACTCTCCGTGACTTGTTTCTTAAACTAGGGTTTAGGTGCTGCACAGCAGGGCCAGTGTCATTTCCGATAACAATCCATCACTTCAAATCTAAAGCTCTCGGATGACCCTGATGAAGGCCACAAGCCGAAACACGTAGGTCTTACAATAAAGTTATTGTACAAACTACAAGTGTTGCTGCAGTTTTGACCTCTTTTGCTAAGGCCTGGCTCACGGTTGGTGTACCAGTCCATCTCAGTGTTTTGTAGCTGTTGAGATCAGGGCTCTGTGCAGACCATTGAACTTCCCTTCTCACCACACAGGGGAAATTCTTTCTCTATGCACCTGCATCTTTTTGCACAGGGGCATTGTCATGTTGGCCTTCCCCAAACTGGTGCCACAAAATTAGGAACACACTATTGTCTAATCTACAATCTAAGTGTGTGATGCAGCATTATAATTCCTTGTAACTAATAGGGAACTACTTTTTCTGAACGTTTCTAAACCTTGACAAAAACACAAATGCCTTGTCCACATACTTTTGGCCCAATAGTGTATACATCCATTGCCAACTGGTGATTGTTCTTGCTTGCTAATTTCATTTAAGTTAGTCAGCTCTTGATGATGTGCATTATCCTGAGCTATTCTGTAATGAGATTTGTTAATCAACTAAATGAACACAGAGCAGTCACAGAGTGAGGATTAGATAAACTGCAGGAGGTTCTCTCAGCTATTATCTCTAATGCCGGTGATATAAGATTGTCCCTTTTACACCTTTTACATCTCCCACACTAAGAGAATAACCTTGAAAGAACTTTCCTGAAATGTTATGCCCAGATTCATCAATATGCCTCGGCTCTCTCCGACCCAGGATCAACACACATCCTGGGGATAAACCTGCAGTGGAGATTTGCTTTGATATGGCAGCAGTTTGATAATGATTTCCTCAGAATTTCTTCACTTGACGAGATCATACGTAAAAGATGAGGCCCGTATGATTTTTTTTTTTTTTCAGTTTCATATAACTCTAAATATTCAGCCTTTTCAGTCGGATGATTAGTTGAATTCCACCAAATAAAAAATTGAAAAAAAAGTCTTGTGAATTTGATTTCTAAGTGGGGTGAAAAGCATATCCTAACAAGTATATCAACACAAGGATAAGCTTGCAGTGTGTGTGCAACAGAGATTGAATGGGTGATAAAGGGGAATGTGAAGGGAAAGAAAGAGAGGAATTGACTTAATTTCTGATTCATGTCAGTGTTTAGAAAATGAGGATAGAAATGGTGGTCTCATAAAAATATCACTCTTCAAAGAAGGTTTTACTTTCTTCAGAGAAAGTAAAAAACAAGGAGACATGTACAGTTTTAACGCAAACTGTAATGTCAACAAAACTCCAACACACACACTCATGCACATGGTCGCTAAGGATAAATACCTTCCCTCCCCTTCCTTCATCTTGCACAGATTCTAGTAATTCAATTCTTGGTCAGGCTCAATTAGGAGATGTTTCATTTAAGAGTGAAATAAATTACCATGGTGCACAATAGGTTGAAATGTTAGTCTTTGGCGATTAGACTCCATGGCAACGCTACATTTATAAGGGGTTTAGCGGCCATGGATATACAGGAACATCCTTCTGATGGAGTCTAGACACTGGTGGTGGTGTGGCTAAAGGGATGAAGTTATGAAGGAAATGCCTGAAGATCTGGATGGATGTGATGTAGAGCGGGGCTTCTAATGATGGAGGAACCCTGTGGGGCTGGGATGGATGAGAACTGGAGTTGAATCAGGTGGAATAGGAGGATCGCATCAATTTTGCCTGAAATGACAACTGCAGCAGAAAAAAAGGAGTTTGAATGCAACAATCTAATAGTTCATGGAGATTGTGGCGAAGTCTGGTTGGTTTAGCTTTTAAAGTTGACTGCAAAGAGTGGATTATTTGCACATTGAGCAGAAATAGAACAACTGAAGCATTTGTGTACACCTGATGAATGTATGGTCCAGCATTAACTCTTGGATTTGGATGCTAAATGCTTCACTATGTTCTCCAACTAGTCACCACCTGTGTCTTTCTGCTCTTTGGTGTTGAGCAGGTAGTGTACAGTAGCTTTTTTAAGAACTTTTCCCAACCTTCACACAGCATAAACTGCAAACAGGTAAATGTAAATGGTCTCATTTGATTTAGTTAATGTCCTGTTGTGCATTTGATTATGAAGCTGTACTGATTTACTTCATAAAAGCCACCTTTACAGTATATGGACACACATTTTACAAAATTACAGTCCATCAGTGAGTATAATAATATAGTTTGGTTAACGGCTAGCTGACACGGTGATTGTTTAAAGCTCCAATGGCATGAATATTTCACATTATGAGGTTTTTTAACATTAATATGAGTTGCCCCAGTCTGCCTATGGTCCCCCAGTGGCTAGAAATGGCGTGTAAACTTATCCTGCTCTGCCTTTGATAAAATGAAAGCTCAGATGGGCCAATCTAGAATCTTCCAGGGGTTACCTCACCTTTATCTGCTTTGCCCGCCCAGAGAATTTGGCCCATCATCTCATTTAAACCATCTAGACTGACAAAGAGTTACGTGGTTGTGAAATGAAAGTTTCTGCTCCTGTAGAAGCTAGATGTCTGTATGAAATCAACCTTGTTTTTAAGAAAAACATGTTTATTTGCAATCTTCTGGAGAAAAACTACACTACCTCCATTTACTGTACCCGCAAAACCGCTACCGTTAGAGTGAGCTTCTACCATTGAAGTCTATGATAGTTTCTGTACACGGTCTTGCCTTTTTTGCCATTTTCAAAATGTTTTTTACTTTGAGAGTGTTCATTTACAATCCGAACAACATCGTCGTAGGTGACTTTAGGCAGGTTGTAAAGAGACTTGGTCCGGTTAACTTTTTACAATGACGTATCTCCACTCGAGACGTTCTTACGGTCTTCAATTGTTGCGTAACATGGGCTTATAATTTTTAAAGCTGCAGAAACAAAAATGGCACGTCCTAAGAAAGCTCATTGTGGGACTGGCTCTAGTGGCTGCAAGTCTGTACCAAGGCTGAATTTCGGGAAAGAGACTTCAGATACAGTATTAGGGGACCACTAAGGTATATATAAAAGCATCCAAAAAGCAGCATGTCATGGGACCTTTAATTCTACTACATACCACGATCACCAGGGAGACAGGAAGGAAACACGGGCGCTATTAAAACTTTTTACACTCCTGCACACAGATCACTAATTAAGGATCTAGCAATGTTGTGAAAGATGTTTTCTGATTTAATTTGAGTCATTCCCCAGCAGACTGACTCAATGTGCCGAGGTGAAGCTTCGTTGGCTGCAATGACACAGTCCCCATGGCAGAGCAACATATGTGTGTGTGTGTGTGTGTGTGTGTGTGTGTGTGTGTGTGTGTATATATGTGTGTGTTGACAGAGAGGCCAAGTCATATTCTGTATGCCTGCTTATGGGCTGTACAGTGTGTTAAATTGTTATGTAATACTGAGCAAAATGAGCACACAAAGTCAGCAAAACTGACTTTTTTCAAATGGAATTGTGGGATATTACTTTAGTTGGTATTTTAGTATGTATTGTTAGTTTCATAATACACACAGTGGTCAAAGGAATCACCTTAATTACGTGAAGTTTGTCAGAAATCAATAGACGGGTATTTGAGTGACATCGTTATGACAAACTGGAAGTACTAAGAGCTAATGGAAGATCAACAGAAGGTGTTGTTTTTCTGCCAAAGAACTGCAGCTTTCCTACTGGAGTATGTGTCATGTTAGGTAGCTAAATCTGACAGATGTCTATATGAGTAAAAGAGTTTGGAAATGTGAGGATACAAACCAATGAAAATGTACCTAATAAGAGTGATTTCTGTAGTTTACATCAAGTGACTTCATTTCCAAATACAGAAAATTTCCATAACAAGCTATCATGGCATTGTGATGAGTTTTCTCCCCCCTGTGCTGTCACCTGTGGAGACGGAGTGAGCAGGCATTTGCTATGGCTTGATTTTAGGTTGGGCAGTAAATCTAGTTCTGCATGGGATTAAAGATTTTATTCTAGTATCTGTTCTGTTCTTTGTTGTGTTAAAAAGATCTGAGAAAAACACACACACACACACACAGCTCAGAGCAAGATAGTACTTCTGTTAGAGCGTTTTCACACCTACCTCATTTGGTCCGGACTTTCTGACATTTCAGTTTGGTCTGAACCAAAATTGCAGGTGAGAAAGGTGCCTCGGACCAAGGTTCAGATCAAAAGACCAAATTTTGGTTCGATCAAAAGAGGTAATCTCAGTCCAGACCAAACTGAACCATAGTTTGCTTCATTTGCAATATGGAAACCCTTTTTCGATGGTTTGGGCTTTTGGACCAATTACAGGAAGTTAGGCAACTAAGTTCCATAGAAGAAGAAAAACCCGTAAAAGAAGAAGAATGAGTCATGGAAGTACGTGGGGAGAATTTCAATTTGACGATATATTTTTTGCACTACAAGAACGTACATTTCTTGCGAGTACTGCTCTAGTAGTTGGTTCTTCTCTTACAGTTGGTGCTGACGTTGCTGCTGGTAGTAATACCATAATAACGCAATCGGGATTTGCGCACTCATTTGTTCATTAATTTTCATTCATACGATACCTGTCAAAAAATGCCAAAATGACAACACGCTAACGTCAGACGCATGCCCGTCTACTCACCAATCAAAGGGATACGCAGCACACGTACGTGGTGACGACACGCCATAGGTATGTCATGGAAAGTTCTTTAGTGCAGTAGCAAAATGAATCAAAAAGAACGGGATCAAAAGTATACAATGTAATTAAACATGAACGTTGGTTCGTACCTTGGTCTGGACTTTTAGTTGTGAAAACGCCCTTAATGTTTTCCCTTAAACTTTTCACTTTGGTGCAAGTCTTTTTCTATTGACTTGAAAGACAGCAACTACAAATGATGTGAAACTCACTTCTTCCATATTATATATCATATTCTAGTGTCCTGGATCTCATTTAGTTAATGATGCCACTGCTTGTGTAAGTGTCTATGCTTTTTAAAAAAAGGTCCTCCAAATCCTTCAGATTCTTTACTAATCCTGGTGTCTCTTTCTGCCCCTGTAGTTGCTTTTCTGCGTGATATTTCATAGGATGAAAGTATAAGCATTTTTGTTCTGCACTGAAGTTTAGAAGATTAAATATAGTTCAGCTTTCTGTTGTTATGTGCTAATAATGTGGTTGTCACAGGTCTAATCAGTCACATTAGCTGCAGTATTTGTTTTGTCAAGAGCAAGCCTGAAGCTTTGCTAAACCTTAAAGACTATCATCAAGTTGCTGTCATCCCTCAACACCTGAGTTCTACCATAACACTGCTGTCAGACTACTATTTACAGCTTCTCCCGCTAGTCACATTGTTCTTCAGACTCTTGTACTATATTTACAGTATACTGGTTATTTAATGCTCTTCCTTCCTTATGGGGTCATTAGCCAAGTGCATGTGAAGCCTGACTGTACTGTTTCAAGGTGAAACACCCAAGGATGTAATGGAAGTTATTACAGTAGTTGTCTATGGGACTTAACACTAAAGGTATTTGGATTATATAATCAGAAGTACTTTCTATCACACACCAACAAACATCAGTGAGCATCATTAGCATCTACAAGCCAAAAATAGCTATGGCCGTTTGAAATGTGAACACAATCATCCAGACTTGATTGAATTGTGATCCATATTCAGTGAGCCAGGCACCCAGGCAGTAAAATAACAATGCAGCGGCAGCTTTCTGAAGTGGTTTGGCAAGTGTTTTCATTGTAGTGTAACTGGCTTTGTGTTTTTATGCTTTTGATAATAAATTTTTTGTTAAATAATAGAATTTTTTTTGTGGCCAATCGCCTCTTAATGCTTTGTCATTTGAGCTGCTATCAATAAGTTGCACTTAGAGGGATGCATACTGTATCACAGCAGCACAGTTGGCATGTGTTTGTGTGTGCTGAATGTAAATGTCCATTAGCATCTGGACGTTTACCATGGATAGATTTGGTTGATGGGTGATTAACCCTTAATGATGCTTGTAAGGCCATCTGCCATTGTCTGCCAGTGACAGTTCTGTAGTGAAAAGTCATTTTATTTAAAGGCCATGCACCCACAGAGGTGATTCCACTTGGCAGATTAGACCTCTTCTGAGGATTGTGTTGGGCTGTACTGATTGCATTTGATTGACATCTCCCTCGCTCTCCAGTTAGCTTTGTTACATCTGGTAGTTTGGTCAAATCGCAATAATCCTTTTCAATGGTTCAGGGAATTCAATCAAGCACCTACAAATTACATTCATACACAGTTAATTTACATTAGCAATCTTCACAAGATGTGTAATCCTGGATGATGTTTTATCAAAGTAAAAAAATTGAATGTATCTGCAACTTTATTTTTATTTAGTTTCCCTACAATAGACCATTTTCTACAACATTTGTACTCATAAAAAAAGAAAAGCATGTTACTAATCAGCCAAGGGCTCCATTCACATTAGGTGTCCCAGTAAACCATGACAGTGTGACAGTGTGCCAGCATGCACAACACAATCACCCTGAAACTGAAGCAGCTAAATGGTATTCAGCCATCATGAATTTTACACCTGAGTTGTTTCTACTGTGACATGTTACATTCCAATATCTGCTCCTGGTAAGGCATGATTAACCCATTTGCGTGTTATATTTAGGCAACTAGAAGCACTTGGTTAAGGCTGGAAAAAGATGATTTAAAAGAAAGCTTCATCTTAGTTAAATACTGAAAAAGTCAACACTGAGGTTATTTGACAAGATGGGATGTACAGTATTGGCACTTTGTTTTCAATGTAAGCTCCA
The DNA here is from genome assembly GCA_013375575.1 of Percina caprodes. Lineage (NCBI taxonomy): Eukaryota > Metazoa > Chordata > Actinopteri > Perciformes > Percidae > Percina > Percina caprodes. The sequence goes on along the minus strand of JABXJD010000150.1, from coordinate 1,151,325 downwards.
ACACATTCTCACTCGCCCATCGCGTAAAATACTGACACTTGGTCTTCCTTCCTTTTGGCGTCCTTTTGTTTGTTATTCACGCTAAAGGTGCGTCCTTTAGCGTCGGGACTCTTGGTCGGGACGTCCCAACTGACATGCGGTACTAGAACAGGACAGTTAAGTTTAGGAAAAGATCGTGGATGGGGTTATAAAATGTAAATTTGTGTGACACGCGGGGCAAGAACAGGACACAAACTCCGGTCTCCTGGGTGTCCTGTGTTGTTTGACCTATCCACCACCCCTCCCTACCTCCTTACACGGCATATACATATGCTGAAGGTTGCTTTTTGCTTTGTTTCTGATGCTGAGAGCCACTGCCTAAACGTCTGTATTTTCTAAGTTGGGAGTGAGAACAGGTTAGTACGCTTACATCGCAGTGGCATTTTGACATGCATCTTCTCAGGTAGACCCAACTTTGGGATACACCACTGTTCTATATATTGTATTGACAGGAATTCCATCACATTTGCTTGCTACTGTACCTTAATGAATGCCTCTGTCTGTATCACACATTCATTGTGTGTTATGGGCTGTAACACAGCCGATGTGTGTTACGCTTAAAGTAGTATTAGTAAACACTACACTGACATAAAGTTGATAAAGTATTTAACGTGATAGCAAACAAAAAATGCTCAAATACGTACAGTATCTTCACCAGCTATTCATTTACTTTGTCAGTCTGCTGTTTGGTGCTGGGCAGAGCTAAAACCAGCTGCCTGCTGAAAACAACGCTGATGAGAGCAGTGTGAGTAAAGCAAAAACAGTAAATTTGTGGGCTGTAAAACCACAACAATGAGATACTGAAAGATTCTTCTTTATAACACTTGATTGATCGAAGGGGAACTGCACTGAGTCTGGTGCTACAAGGTAATATAAAATATTAAAACTTTGAAGGTCTTTCATATTGTAAAAAGTAAGATTTGTACGTCTTTGAATGCATCAAAACGCTCAATCTACAGAAAAACGCCCACAACCCGTACTCAGAAACGGTGCATTTAAACGAGCCGTCAAAACTTCCGAACAGTTGTGATTTCTACTATAGTATATACTACATGATGCAGAAGACCCGGAAACACAGACCAATCAGAGCTGTCTGGGCTTTTCAGGAAAAAGTGTTGCTGTTATATAATAAGGTAAAAGTGTGCTTTTTTTTTTTAAAAGGTACCATTACACACTTTTCTTTCTTTCTTTCTTTGCACTGAAACTCGTGCCTGTGTTGTGTTTAGCGATCAATGCAGACCACACATCAGAGGATGTAGAGTTCAATCTCTGATACAACATGTTTCATTTAGTTTGTCTATTTCACTGTACTGTTTTAGATAACAAAAAAATCATGCATGCATCACAACACTCTTAAGGGTAACATGGAAAATGAAAGACATACCTCCGCTGTGGACTCTTAATAAGAACACAATAAGAAATAGACAGCGCTAATTACATTGTAAGCGTTAAAGTGTTGTTAATTTGAAAGCTGAGTCGTGGGCGCATGGTCTAGACAAAGAGACAGATGACTGGTGAAGCCCAAACAAAACACTGCAGCAAGTTTTAATGAGGAGACAGGGGACTGCCCATCAAACACATCACAAACATTCACATCCCAGAAGGGACACACACACAAATACACAGACACACACACAAGTTTTTTCTAGTGATCCATGTACATATACAGTCATGTATGCAAGTAAACAGCACATGCATTCACACCACAGGGAAATAACGCTTCCACATGGACATTTAGTTGATTTGCTGCTGATCTGATTTCTGTCTTTACCAAAACACGCCTGTCTCAGACCTGACTGACGAGCTTAAAGGGTCAAAAGATTATGCTCAATGCTCCTCATGTCAGCCACGTCAATCATAGCATGGTGAGCTGCATTTACAATGTTACAGAAATATCGGAGCTTACCGCTTCAAAATGCAGGGCTAAATACCCTTGCATTATGGTGCTGAAATATAGACCTAAAAATCCAAGATTATACTTCAGTGAAATAAAGCCTTTAGGCCTAATCCATATTCAAAGTCTTGTCTCTAGCAGGGCTGTGGGCCTCTATAACCTAGTTCTGATGGCTGTTATTGGGAAAAGCAGCTTTATACTGGTCAGTTGTGTGATGAGGGCTTGGACACGGTCTGTTGAGCTGACCTATATTTGGCAGCCTGCCCTGTCTGCACAGTCAAAACCAGAGCTTCTCTCTTGTTTTGTTCTATAGGCAAACTGGGCCACGGGGCATTCTCCTCCAATCTCTGATCCGGTTCTCTGATCAAGCTTGAATGTACTGTCATGTGCAATGTTCCACGCATAGGCTACGGATCATCCTACAAAGTAAAAAGAGAATGCATAAACCTTTTACATAATCAGGGTTAGGGTTTGGGTTACAGTGTTACAACTTCATTCAGTGTAGAGGAATTTGTAATATTGGCACAGAAATGTATCGACAACTAACATGGTCACATGAGAGATGGGAAAAACTGCTTTTTTTTCCCCCAGCCTGCACTAAGGAGAAAATACCCTAAATAAAAAGTGGGGATTCAGTGTATCAAGACCTTTGCAAACATGATCAGTACAGCATGACTGTGCTGAATAAATACATACAAATTTAAAAAAAAAAAATAAAGTAGGTACAGTATGTTAATAAATGGAGTTGACGGTAGTAATTATGGGATTTGTGGCAGTCACACATTGTACAAACAGTATTGTGTGGTGAGGACATAATATAAGGGATAACAAAATGTCATTGCTTAGCCCGTATACTCTGGGAATCAAACAATACAATGTCAGGTCTTAATTATGCTTTATTTAAGGTCTCTTATGCTCATTTTCAGGGTCATACCTGTATTTTGGGCTTCTACTAGGACTAGACATCCGAGTAAAAAGAAAAAGAGTGTAAATGAGGGATTATTCTATAGAGAAAGAGAGGAATGGAAAGAGATTAGGATAAGTAGAGGTGATAATGAGTGTGATGACATTGTGTGTGATGTGTCTACAGGAAGAGCAAAGAGGGAAAGGGAGGAGAAGTTAGACAGATGGAGGCACAGAGGAAGTGTGTAAGTAGGCAGGGAGGTAGATATGAGAGGGAGGATGGAAGACAAGATAATGCTCTGCAGTTGTAACCACACAGCTGGAGAGTAAAGAATCCAGAAAAGGAGGAGAGAAAAAGTGGAAGGTGTGAAGAGCGTGAAGCATGTAGAGGTGTCACAAGGCCAGATAAGTGTTTCTGAGGGACAGTGCACGCTCAGAGTAGGGAGGGCGCAGGTGCACTGCAGCGTTGCAGGTTCAAATCCAAACTGCAACCTTTCAGGGCCATTCTCCTCCCGTCATCCTCCGCTGCGTGCTGCCTAACAAAGCAGAAATGTGCTGTAGAGAGACTGAAATAGGTCAAGTGGAGAGAAGTGGGCAGGGAGAGAGGGAAGAAGGGAGAGAGAAAGTTTAGAGGCATGAAGGCAACAAGGAGGGGGAGGATGCAATGGGAAGAGCAAGCGGAGAAAGGGGATGTCGTGGAAGTAGGTGGGTGGTAATGAAAAATTTAAGTTCAGAAACAGGTAGGTAGAGAGGAAGAGGAACACTCTCCAAAATGGAAGACAAGTAAAGCCAGGTCAGCCATATTAGCAGCCTTCAGTGACCAGAGATTGTTGCCTAGCAGCATGCAAGGATAGTTTCTTTCTTGTCTTCACCCTCCTACTACTCCTTTTGCATTTCTCTTTTCCTCCTCCTCTCCCCTCTGTCATTCTCACTCTCTTTCCACGGTTCTTTTCCTTTCACTTTTCCGTCTCCTCTTTTCTTTCCACACGTATCACTTCACTCTGCTCACAGGCTCCACTTTCATTTTTCTTTTACCTCAGTACTAGGCCGGTGCTGCCTCATGCCGACAGCCAGCCTGTGTGTGTGTGTGTGTGTGTGTGTGTGTGTGTGTGTGCCAGATTCATCATGACAAGCCTTTCATCAGTGTGTAAAGCTGGCTGATGCAGCTGTTACACCAGCCCTGTGCGGCATCAGGATTACATGGCACATGTGAAGCCCGTGTCCTCCAACGCTTGGTCAAATACAGGATGACACATGGCATCCAGCATGCCAGTGTGTGTGGTTGTGTGTGGATTCTAGTCTCTCTGATGCTATAAGACCCTGATACTGTTGCTACTGTTGCTACTACTGCTACTACGACTACTACTATGACTGGACTGAATTAGTAATTAAGTGCTTTTGAAGTTCAGCTTTAGTGGAAGCCCATGTGCCCAGACATCGTTTGTTTTAATATTTTCATAAAAATTGTGGATGGCATCAAAATAATAGATTATTGCCAACCTTATCCTTTAAAGATTCGATTGTCTGCCAAAATATGTCCTAAATGGACTATTTTATGATTGCTACAACTAGCCAAAAGCTAAAAGCACTACAATTACACCTGTGCTACATCAAATATGATTACTGATATTTCTACTAGTAGTGGCACTATTCAAAGCAGCATTACTGAAATGAGACCATATATGTGTCTATTGGAGTACAGTGCTTGTTGTGTGTTGGACCTACTTTAGGTACACTGCTGTCACAGCCTAGCACAAGGGCATACTGCAGCATATCACTTGCTCTGCTGAGAAGGTGATTGGCCCAAATCTGCCGTCCCTCCAGGACCTGTATGCCTCCAGGTCCCGCAGGCAGGCAGAGAAGATTATGGCCAACCCCTCCCACATTGGACACATTGATTTGAGTAACTCCCCTCTAGCAGGTGGCTGCAGTCCATCAGGGCCAAAACATCACACCACAAAAACAGTTTCTTCCCCTCTGCAGCTGGCCTCATCAACAAGGCCTGGGACCAAAGCAATTGTAGTTAACTGAAACTGAACAAGACAACTTAAACTAGGCGTGAAAAAAACATTTTAGTTAACTGAAATGAAGTGTTGTGTTTCTAGTTTAATACGTATTCTGAACTTCTCAAAGGAGAATTCCAGTCAATTTCAACACGTAGCTTTGTTGGTTCTTGTCACGTAGTGCTGTCACTAGCAAAAAAAAAAATAATCGGTGTTGTCTATACCAAGTTATGCTACTGCTATCTTTCACACCAAGGCGGCTGAAACGGGGCAGATTATGAATGTGTTTTTTGCCTCTTAACATGTTCGAGATGTCATTACAAGTGCCTTGCCATGTGAAGTGATTCCTTCCGAGTGAACACAGTGAACATGGCTGCAATAGATGTGAAAGAAATGCTGTAGGGACGTCTCCTTACCGCCTCCTGCAGCTGCCTCTAGGATCCTCCTTAGCCAAAGCCAGAAGCTCCACTGTTCTGCCTCCTCGGCCAGTTCTTTGAGTGCCTTCTTTAACTTTGTGCCAATCACTCCCTACACTCCTCAGGAAGCACTGGGTGGATGTTCCTATAAACCCTCTGCAGCCAACTTCCACGGGATAGTTAACAGCTGATCATCCTGCTTCTCTGCACTGCGCTGTCAGCTCTGTTTATTTCTCTTGCTTCCTTTCCAAGGCTTCCTCCATCTCTCCCTCCCAGTGGGACATTGGGACTGTTATTACTTTTGTTACTTCTACTATGATCTTTGCTGGTTCTACTACTGGTGTCACTTTTATTGGCGTCTGGACACTTTTTTCTCACTGGCCTAGATTTCCTGTTCCAAAGATATACTAGCGCACCTGTCCTGTCACTGCCCTTTGCCAGATGCATGCTGGGATAAGATCCAGCTCCACATGACCCTGAGCATGAATAGAGAAAATAAAAAAGTAATCATCTGACACATAAATCAGTTCCATTCAAAATGTTGCAGTGCAATCAAATGTAGTTTAAGTAACATGCAATCAAAAGGCATTACGGCCGTTGTAATGCATAGCACATGGACACCAAGGACTGGCTGGTATCCAGATTTTATAAGAACAGTAATAATAGTAAGTAGTAAGTAAGTCTAATAGTAGGCTGTTTTATCAGTGATCTAATATTTAGCTATAACCCCACTATGTCAATATTGAATTTGTGCTTGGAAATGTGTCTCTCTTCACCTCTGCCTTCACGCTTACATCTTGAGTACAAGAGTGTAGGAGAGTGTAGGTGTGACAGCCACTCAGCTCAAATGCTGGCATGTCACAGTGTCTTTACTAATAGTAAAAGAGTTGCATGTTTCCTTCTTTTCCAGGAGGTATGCCAGTGCCTGAGGTGGCGTCTGACACTGCCAGTGCTGCCACCATGTTGAGCCCCGTCCTCAATGCCTCCAATGGAGACGGATCCGAGTCTGAAACCACCTCCGCCATTCTCGCCTCTGTCAAGGAACAGGTTAGAACTGTGTGCGTGCATGCGTGTGTGTACATATAGGGTTGTCACGATAAATGAAATATGAATACCAGAAACTAGTGGGGATAATACCTGCAGCCCTTTCAGGGTAAGAAAGGATGACAGTAAACAGTAAACACAAATGATGGAATACCCATCTGAGCTAACGTGTCACAAATATGTCACCTCATTTTGATCTGTTAGCAGAAAACCTCGGGTTTCAGCTGCTTAGTGTAATTTTGAAACTGCGCTAATATGGTGGGAGCTTTGTTGGAGATATACTGTGCATGATGAAGCACTAAAGAGACAAGACAAAGCCCACACCTTGATTTCTTTCTAAAGTAAAGTCAACATGAAGCTTTCAAGGTAGACCATGGGCTTATTATGTATTTATGAAGGTTAGAATATTCATGGCTCTGCCAGAATGTGTCTTGATGTATCTGTTTTAACTTCTCTTTCATTTTTTGCTGCTAGATGTCTTACTGTTTAAACTCAAACTGACTTTTAGATTGTTTCTAATGTGTGTAAGTGAGCTATCCCCTGTGGCATTTGTATTACATTACTCGTTCCCCCAGTTGAGACAATACACTTAAGAGTAGTAGATTCTTCCCTTCCAATTGACAAACCTTTGGGGATGATCCGGACAAGAAATTGTATGCTGACATTTCACAAACAGTCACAAGGGCATCACTGCTACATTGTTTTAATGTTGGGCTCACTAGTGTTGCAGATGAATCAATTTGTTTTGCTCAAATCCTAAATGAAACAATGATTAAAGGTCTACAGCAATGCTAGCAGCCTCTTTTGGCGTCAAAGCTCATCACCTATCAGGAAACTAAATTATAAGATTGGATGAAAACTGGAGAGAAAACTTTGTTGATGAGAAGTGGATCAATAGTTACGGAGATTTCCTGTCCCAACCTGGAAAGTAAAAATTTTGACTGGCTGCTGCTGGTGCTAGTAAAAAAGTAAGGGGATCACCAAAGTCATTAGGGTCTAGCCTCAGAGGACCATTTATGTCTCTGTCAAATTTAATGTTAATTCATCCTGAAGTTGTCCAGATATTTTAATCTCCAACATGTCCAACATGTTGAACAGATGGACTGTTGGACCACTAATGCCAACCACCAGAGCCACACCACCAGTGTATTTCAAAACTACATCCAATCAGCTTACCATAGGATAAGTACTAATCAACATACAGCAAATACAGAACAGATTAAATGTGATGTTAGTGTGAGATCGCGTTTTGTATTTAAAGGTCCCATGGCATGAAAACATTTTTTCAACATAATATGAGTTCCCCCAGCCTGCCTATGGTCCCCCAGTGGCTAGAAATGGTGATAGGTGTAAACCAAGCCCTGGGTATCCTGCTCTGCCTCAATGAAAACTCAGATGGGCCGAGCTGGAAGCTTTCTCCTTATGAGGTCATAAGGAGCAAGGTAACCTCTCCTTTCTCTGCTTTGACTGCCCAGAGAATTTGGCTTGCCCACAAGAAAGAACGAGACATCATATCTTTCAAACAAGCAAAGTGACACTTGGTCAAGGCCACACCCCCCTTCCTCAATAGCTACAGACTCAGAAATGGCACGTCCTAAGGAAAGCTCATTGTGGGACTGGCTCTATTGGCTGTAATTCTGCACCAAGGCTGAATTTTGGGAAAGAGACTTCAGATACAGTATTAGGGGACCACTAAGGTCTATATAAAAGCATCCAAAGAGCACCATGTCATGGGACCTTTAAACTTAGGGTACACATTGAAGTGTTTACAGGTCTTCGGGAATACTTCTGCTTATGTGAAAGCCTTTTTGTCCCACTACAGGGAGCTGTGTGACATCTGATAAATTTGAAAAAAGTGATGTCACTTGAGTCAATGTTGGTTGGGTCTGAAGACTACAAGTTTAAAAAAGAAAAGAACTGGGGGTGTGGGGTAAGAAAACAGTGACTTTACCAGAACTCTCTCTGCTTTAGGCTAGCGGCTCGAGGCTACATTAGCATCCCAATCTAAAGTCATTAAATTGCAGTGTCAACAATGTATGCTCCAGGTTTTGACAAGAATGAAGAATGCTGGAAAAAAATGGAATCTCTGGTTCAGCTGCATCGATTTTGATTTCTTTTCTTGAACTGTCCTTTGCGAGTCTGACAGTTTTATGGGAGTGCAATGCTAAATCGATGGAACACTGTTTAATGAGTCGATAGCAGTGCTATGAATGTTGGCTCTGTCTGGTTTGAGAAAATGTGCATGTGGCAGTGTGTATTTTTGCATGCAGTACATGTGGGTGGGTGCACAGTTCGAGTGGATACTTGATACTTATACTGTGGACACTGTGTGTGTCCTTGAGTACTATGAGATGTACTCTGAAATGCAGATGCTAAATATAGCCAGTGAAAATGCTGAGAGTAGAACAAATAATGGAGTCTGCATGTTTTAGACCCAAACCTCATTGCGAGTTAGTGCAATGTTCTCAAGGTCCAAGTAGGCCATGTGGACACAAACACACAGGTCATGTACACACACACGCAAACAGATGATCTAGGGCATGATAATGCCCTTCTGATAAAAATATGTAAAACATCTGGAGGGGAGAAGTCAGGAACTAGTTGTGGAAGAAGTGTCGGCTATTTGAAGAAAGTGAAGACGAATGGATAGATGCTCACTCTCTCTTCCACCTCCCTTCCTGGAGTCTTTATATTTCATGCTCCTGCTCCATGGTGAAGTTATTATTATTTTTCAAGCCAGTCATTTGTCACTTCCTTCCATACTTGTTTTTGCAGTGTGTAATTTTTCAATATTGTTTTTGCCAGTTTGTAACAAGGAGTTTTTCAGGGAATGCACACACACACACACACACACACACACACACACACACACACACACACACACACACACACACACACACACACACACACACTGCTCTCTGTTCATTTTAGTTTCCAAAGATATGGTCAGGCATGAGAGACTTTAAAGGCTTCACACACACTTGGATACACAGACGTTCACACATGCGGTACACACACACACACACACACACACACACACACACACACACACACACACACACACACACACACACACACTGCAGTACACACTGCAGTACACACTGCCAATCAGAGTCTTTTGCCTCTGCTGACTCACGCCAGGAGATCCCTGCTGCTATTTTTTCCTCTGTTTCCTTCTACCCACATGAGATTCATTAGCCATTGGACGTTGTATTTATCACATCTGTCAGCTTCTGTCCCTGTATCATTTATCATCTCTGCTGTCAACATATCTGCTATTGGGGGAGCGCAGTGTGAAGTTTCAGCTCTGAAAGAGTTTCATTCCAATGTGAGATGTGCCTATTTGAAAAATCTGACATATTGTCTTGTTGAATGACAGATAAAGTAAAAGTGGCACAGGGTATTGATTAGCTGTCTTTCTACTGGCAGCCTGGTAATGTTTGACAATCCAGTCACTGCTGAAATATCAAGATGTTGAATGTGTGTTTAAAAACATCCTCAAAAACCCCTCTATCAATTAGATAATACACTTCTGCAGTTTTTAAGCACATTGCATCACCGCTTCATGCAACATCCTGCTGTGTTATAAGCCACAACAGAAGTTGAAAGGGAGACGTTGCATAGATAAGAAAACATGACAATGCATTCTTGGATGGAAAGATAAAAGGTTGGTGAAAATAAGGGAAAAGCTGCAGCCAGAAGAGAAGACAACCAAGGGAAAAACAAAGAATACAAATTCTACCACTCTAATTCTACTCTAATGGTTATCAAATCTGAATGTGGTGTCTCTGCAGCCTGTTAACCATTGCAAGTCCTGGTGCTCTCTGGAACTGTTCATTCTGATTGGGAGGGCAGTAGGAAACAGTTTCACTGAGGTCTGACCTACAACTCATACAGTAGGAATTCAAACTGAACACAGTTTCTACTGAGGCAATATCAGGAACCCATTTTCTCTCCATCTTGTGACGATTTAGCCTCTGTGGGCAACGGTTGGGCAAAGGCTTACTCTTCCATGCACTGGTCATTGTTTACAGACCGAGTTGTTACATTTTGTAGGGGTTATAGGTCCAGAAAACATTTTGGCTAATCTCCTTTAAGAGATATCTGCATGTGAATGCAGATTAATTAAAAAAAGAAAGCCAGTAAAAATCCAGGCGAGACCCGATGGCTTCCGAGATTGCATTTCAGTTTATGCCGTCTGCTTCTTTTGCTCTCCACACAAAGTGTTTACCTGCATGCAACCAAAGCCCACTCCAACGTGATTGGTCAGCACTACTCAGACTACAACCGGAATCCAGAACGCTTTTAGTTCCAAATTCTCGTCCCGTTGCCTACGGATTCTGCTTTAATTTGCAGATATCTGTTTCTAGAGATAGATACAAAATTATTTTCCCTGTAAGCCTTATTAAACTGGTCTAAGATCTTTTCATCACTTTCTAACACAACAAATCATTATATATAAATACTGTTACCCGTGGCGTACTTTTAATTGATCACATTTTAGTTACATATTTACACTCCATTTTTAACACACTAGTTTCAAAGCACAATTGCTTAAACACTCACCCTTTATCATTGGTGTTAGGATTTGTAAGAAGATGAAAAATCACAGTATTAATAGCTTTTTGAAAACAATCAGAATTATGGTAATTGTACTCACTCTTGGATGATTCATTAGGTTCTTTTATTGGTGTTTTCTTACAGCAGCCGTGCGATAATAATGGATGCTATCAGCCATTCCTCCCCCTTTCGGCGTTACTCTCTCCATTTGTTTATCAAGGATTAATTAAGATTTGTTTAGCATTGGCTAGCTCATTACATTACCAAATATAGTTCTCTTCAAAGTTCACAACAGAGTTAGATATTCATAAGAAGTAGTTTCAAAGTAGATCAAATATTTATTTTGTTTTACTTCATGTGCTAGGGAGAACGCAAAAAAAGTAGAATATTTAAGGGATTTGGGGAGCAATTGTGTGTGCTCATGCTTTGTCTGGCCCTTCTCTCTTGTTCTCTCTGGCATTTGAGAAAGTCTTTTACCTTTTGTTATTTCCAGCTAAAAAAGACTTCAGGCGAGAGTCCCAAAGCAGGAATAGGACAATATTTAAAATTTCACCCAAGCAATTCCGCTGTATGTTATGTTTTTGTGTAAATATGTTTATTTGTATGGTTATGCATCCATACTGAATAGGGCGTTTGCTATGACCCTTAGCTTTTCTTTCTCACACAATGGCAATAAGGCAAAGCCCCACCTGCTGGCAGCAGAAAGAAGTGTGTTTTATTGGTACTGAGTAACTTGAAAAAAATATTTTAAGTACATGACAAAAACTAGATTATTGATCATTATTCTACAATTAAGGTCAGTGGCTGGATAGAATAAAATTGTGTTTTTGCATCACAAGGTGAGATGCTGTTACATGGGGATAGCTCCACTTGCAAGTTGGTTGGCTTTGATGTTATTCGTTATTACTTTTTAATGTAACCTGTAACCGTGCAAACTAATGAAGCCATTTAAAATCTATAAAAAATCTTTAAGAAATCCTTATAGAGTATCAAAATAGGCTCCCCATATTCTTCAAAAGTACACTTACCCCTGTATGCAATCAAAATTGATACTGCGCTTTTGATTTATGCTATAGCTTCTTTCTTTTTTACCCCATTAGGTTAGATAAACGCCAGGTTTTATTTGTTCCTGTTATTTTGGCACTTGTATTTTTGGTTTTTGAATGGCTAAACAAGACACTACAGACTCTTAAAGTACAGAGTATCGCTCTCAAAACAGACCCATGTACAATACTTTAACATGTAGAAAAATCCGGCCTACTGTGCCTAGTTATGGTTGCTAAGCTATGATTGGACAATCAGTGTTCAGAGGAGGAGTATAGTTTACCATCAATTTCGATTTTGCATTTGATTGCATATATATTTACATGCATGCATATTTTGTGCCCATTTTGGAGTGTCACTTATATGGCTGTTGGCTGGCTGTAGCTCAAACTGGAAAGCAGTGACAGGGGAGGCCAAGCAGTGCATTGTGGTAGGGCTCGGAAAGGCCCAATGGTATCTTATATTTGGCAGCTTAGTCTCTCTTTGCTATCTGCCACAGCAAGCAAAAATAGTTGTATGGGGATTGACAGGCCAGTGAGTCTGAGGTGTGTGTGTGTGTGTGTGTGTGTGTGTGTGTGTGGGGGTTGTGCGCCTTCCAGACTTCGCTTTCAAAGTTTAGCCCTGCAAGTTATATTACGCAGAGAGCTGAGCAAACGTTTAACACTGCGGTGGAAAAGATCCCATACTTTATATTTGATGAGCATAAGTCTAGTGGTAAATGTTGATTATTTTATTACAGGCAAGTAAAGATAGAGACAGATGCTGCAACGTAACCCGAGCCAGGATTTCAGCGCATGCATGAGTGAGCCCTGAGGATTTATTTCTATCAGTGATATTTTCCACTCTTCTCCTCCTTCCACAGATACAGAACATTCAAATGCAAAGGTTGTATTTGAATATATATTTGGTTTATTATCAAGGCGATACTCACAGATTTATGTCAGATTGAACTATTTTATATAACGAATGAGCATAGATATACGTAGTATAGAACGTAGATGACTCATAACTTCAACAGCATCACAACATATTCAATACTTTCATACCACCATCGGCAACATTTTTATGTTCTATGAATCGTTGACATTTAAAAGGTTGGACCTTGCACCTCATTCTTGTAAGACTGGACCTTACTGGCACATATGCACTATGGTCATCTTTATCTGATGTAATTCATTTAATGAAGTCAATCATTTTACCTTTTAAAATCATGTGCTGTACTTTGTATCACTTCTCTCTTATATGTTTTAGAGAAGCCTATGTCCTATTTTGTCTACAGCAGTTACCTAAAATGTTTAGTCATGACAGTATAAGTGGTCATAGTGAGGGAAAATGTGATCTGAGATGCACATTGAAAAATATGTTATGTATCTGGAATTGTTCATCAGCTATGTGTGATTCATGTAAAGCTGAACGGACTCACAGTCGTAAAACAGATTTTGTTCTGCTCTTAAGACTCTTTCTGTGAGAGAAAGGACACTAACATTATATCCTGGAATGTAATTGTAAGACATATGATGCTTTTGCGATGCTTTTGAGAAACGAGTGGAAAAGTAGCAATATATATTACACGCTATGTGAATATATACAGTATATATATGTATATGTGTATATATATATATATGTGTATGTGTGTGTGTGTGTGTGTGTGTGTGTGTGTACAAAGTAAAGTACTTAGATTTGTTCTTCAATCCATTCGGTGAAACCTGTTTTACTGAGGATAGTAAGCTTTCATTGGGCAGACCTGCTCATTTTTCCTCTTCTCCAAACAGCAGCTGCAGATACAATGCGGTTTTGGGGGAGTAGAATGTCAATCGGCAATCCTCCCAGCAACAGGCAATAAACTGAGACAAATATAACAAGGCCACAAGGTGTTTCAATGTGATTAAAGCAACAATGTCAAAATAACTCAGGAGAACTCTTACCCTTTAGATGTTTGCCTCATGTGTCACAGCCCTGGGCGTTTGATTTCCTTGAGGTTTTCATCCGCTGCGCAGTTTGAATAAATCATTTTACCTTGACGCTGGCTTTTTAAAAATGTGCAGCACAATAAGCTGAATAAAGACACTGCAATCTGAATATTTAACAGTTGCTCATAATTTGTGTCTCTAACCCTGTGCTCAAAACCTGGTTCAGTGCTTTTGCACAGCGCAGGGGGGTGGAAGCAGAGACTGTGGCGAGGAGAGGAATTAAACCCCGGATCTACAGCTGCAGTTATCGGGCAACAAGACAAATCTGTCTGGTTTGGGATAAACATTTAAGTGGTTTTTGGTATCCGGAGAGCCCTAAATCTCCTTGAAGCTGTCTTCCCCCTCACTGCTTTTCAGTCAGCTCAAGTTTTCTCCTTCTCTATCTCATTTCACTACTCTCTCCCTGCGCTCCTTTATCACGCCCCACCTTCTCTTGGCTTGTTTTCCCTTGCCTCCAGGACAACTTTGTTACCAACTGAATGTACCTAGTAATGTTGTGGCCTGAAACAATAGCTCCAGACAGCAGTGGTCTTAGCTAGATAGCCACCATGACATTTTCTCATTGAACAGGCCCCGTTCTAAAACAACTAAATGCCAGGCGGACACCACGGGGCACAATTAGACCGCTTTGCAGTGGAGAGAGAGGGGGAGACAAAGAGTTTGTCAGGGAATGCACACACACACACACACACACACACACACACACACACACACACGCACACTGCAACTGCTCCCCATGCAGCCCACTACTGTCCTACAGTCATTTATTTTACTTTACTAATTGCTTTAATGGGGTTTTCAGGGGCCAGCCTGTTCCTGTAAGCTAGTGGCTGCACACTAACTCTCTCTCTCTGTCTTCCGTCTGTCTCCATTAATAGGCTCAGATTGGAGCCAAATCTTTAGTAATACAATCAGTTGACAAGCACTTGATTGTAGAACCTGCTCGTTAAGACACAGTTCATGGTTGTCCTTTTCACTTAATTGCTTATCAAACTATGATTACTCACACAAGCACGCGCACGCACGCACACACACACACACACACACACACACACACACACACACACACGCACGCACGAATGCACACACACACACACAAAGTTTTCAAGAGAGCAGAGAAGTCAAATGTGTAGATAGAAGTGATGGATGGTGTAATATTAACTGGTTTGGCTAAAGTTGCTTATATAAATAACTGGGGCGCACACTAGACATTATGGACTACTACTGTTTATTCCGCCATCTTGGCCACACACTGAATCTCGTGAGTACAGGGATATTGCCTGGGGGCAACGGTGTCCCTGTGGGGTACATACAGTCAGGATGTTACAGATGGTGATAGTAGTATACAAACTTGACCAAACCTACTGAAAATATGAAAAAGGAGAGACTAAAATAGACATATCCAGGATCACGGTTTTGTTGTATGAAAATGCATGTATTAGTTGCAACAATATCTAATTAAATTAATGAATTAATAGTATTACATAACATCCACTGACACAACCTTGGTAGCACAACCCAGCTAAGCACGAACAAACGCACTCACGCACACACGTACATACGCAGGCCAGTGAGTGTATCTTTCCATATGTATGACAGACTTGATGACGTTTTAGTTAGTTAGTTAGTTAGTTAGTACTCATAAAAAAAGGCCTGCATTACAAACCTGGTTTTTTTTGGAGCCACACTAGGGACCAAAAGTCACGTTATGTCAGCCATTGAAATCTGTCAATTTGAATCCCCCAATTTAATGGAAGTCAAACACAAAATTGCTGAAATACTCCTTCAAATTGCATTTTCACACACAGACGATGTAATGTTGTAACAATAGTATGACAAATCACACAAAATAAGCAATTGTCAAAAGTCTGATCACCGATTTTTTTTGTGTGTGGCATTTTAGACCATTATTTGACAGGACAGTTTAGGCATGAAAGGGGAGAGAGAGGGGGATGACGTGCAGCAAAGGCCCGCAGGTTGGAATTGATCCCGCGGCCGCAGCAGCGTGGACTGAGCCTTTATAACTAATTTTATCATTTGGTGTAACCCTTCCTCCCTGGTTAAATCAGAATCATTTGCCAGGTATGAGGACACATAAGAGGAATTTTACTTTGAATTGTATTGCTCGCAATGTGCTCACTCATACAAAACAAACAACAAAACAAACAATATATACACACTATAAACAGAAACAATATAGACACGTTGAGACAATAGTGCAATGAAGAGTGCAAATTATACAGTAGTAAATTATAATTATGATTGTTATTATTATTTTAATTAGGGAGCATAGTGCAAAGGGTGCTGGAATAAATTAATCATTGGAATAAAGTATTATATTACATTATATTATAGTAATATGAACAGTATGAAGAGCTCTGAAATAGAGAATGAGAATGATGAATAAATAATAAGTGCCCACATTATTCAAACTCCATACCGCCGGTTTATGACACAGGCTTTCTGTTACAAATGTGTACATTTCAAACCTGAACTGAGATGATAAAATTATCAGTGTTATTCTGTCAGACTTGACGAAGCTTCCCTAATGCCACAGAATATATTATACAACTGTTGTCACAGGCTGAGGAGTAGCCTACTCATTATTACAAGTAAACTGACCTTTATGAGTAAAATCTGCGGAGTGCCCCTTTTGATAGTGATATTTGCACAGACTACTGAATACTAGCAGAAATGCTCCCAGATACAGTACATCAGCTTTCTACCATCCACATGGTCTTATCCTAAAATACTTCACATTGCGCACACACAGACACATAGGCTACATTCACACATGGACGTGCATGCTCAGAGCGGTTGTGTATCCTGTGCTTTAGTGTTGCAGACTAGCCATTGCTGAGCCATCTAGTTTTAAGCCAAACTCTGTGATTAAAACTGTGTTCAGTCAGTCTGCAGACAAACAGGTGTATAAACTGAACCAATCCAAATTTGAATAAAGAAATGACTGGAGCTTTGCATGTGTGTATCATGTAGCCTATTTGTAAGGATGCCATGATTGCCTTTAGTTAGACTGTGGCATCCAGGGAGTGGGAAGTGGAAGCATCAGATAAAAGGAAGAAAAAACAAAGAAAAGATTTCAGTGAGGGGCTGGGGGACATTTTTTACTGTGTTTTTTTGGTACTTTAGGAAGCACCTGTGGCACCTGCAGGGAAGCCATGGGTTCATTTTTGGAGTCTGATTGCATCTGGGTAAGAGATGGTTATGCATGATTGTTTTTTTATGTAAAGATAATGTTCGCTTGTTGGATGCTTCACTTGTTTCTGCATGTTCAAATTTGAAAATTAAAAACCATTAAACATAGTTCTTAGTGCCATCTTGGCAACGAGTTGTTGAACCACAGTAGCTGGTGAGCTAACTCGTAACATGCTAGCCAGCTAGGGGCATGCTAGCCCTAGCCTGCCACCATAGCACACCAAGCTAGAGGGCTGGCTAAGTGACAGCTTGCAACTGAGATTCTTCTTTCATTGACTGGACAAAAACTGCATTTGCACTGCACTGCGATTGCAAACTTTCTCCTTGAGGAGGAGTTTATACTTTAAAATAACAGCATAGCTACACAGCTAATCTAATATGATGGTTGTGTCTCTTTTTGAACTCTCTGGGTCTCCATTCCCTCCAAGGTCAAGACAGTTTACTTTTGGTCAATGGCTCAAATTTTTGAGTCAAAGTTCTCAAAAGCTGAACTCGAGACAGCAGGTTTACATGGACTTACTGCCTCCACAAGCGAATCCACTGATCATGGCAATTCCATTGAAATTGTATTTCCAAACATTATGCTGGTCCTTACAGCACATAGCATATAGGTTATAATGTGTTTATTATACAAAATTCCACTTTGCATGCTTTCACATCCTCAGTCTATGCAAATTATAGCAGCCAATAGTCCAAAAAGGTCTTGACAGGCCATGGCTGTATGAAGATTAGATTTGTATTTTTATGTACTGTATGTGCTTGAACTTCCTCCAACTAATTGGCTTTTTTGCCACTATACACTCCTTACATTTGTTTGTGTGTGTGTGTAGGCTTGTGTCTATGTCCTGCGAGTGTGTGTAGGCATGTTTGCATTTGTGTGTAGGTATGCTGTTTTGAGTGTGTGTGCCTCCCTCCATTTCCCCTCCAGTCCATCTTCTGTCTCTCTCGCCTTAGCCCTTCTCCTAATGTCCCCCCCACCCCCTGGCTTTTCAGTGATGGTGGCTCGGGGGGAGGAGAGACAGAAGTGCAGATGGTCTGGTCAGAGAGAAAGAGAGTAAGAGAGATAGAAAGAGAGGTAGAGTGTGAAAGAAAGGCAGAGAGTGACTGGCGAGCGGCGGGCTTTTTTGGCAGGGTCGGCCAGTGGGAGGGCCCATTGTGATGCAACGTTGCATAAATAATGCCACGGGGCTTCTAAATGCTCCGTTGCCATGGGGACCTTTGTGCCTCAGTGAACAGTGTGTGTGTGTGTGTGTGTGTGTGTGTGTGTGTGTGTGTGTGTGTGTGTGTGTGTCATGGCCCTCAAGGAGGGAGAGAGAAAGAGACATAGAGACAGAGAGAGAGCGAGAGAGAGAGAGAGAGCGCGGGGGCCTGAGTTGCAGCCAGCTCAAGTGACACTGGAGCCTCTCTTTCAGTCTTTCTTTCTGTCGCTCTATCACTTGCTGTGTTTGACCCAGGACAGATGAGTGTTTGGAGGAGGGAGAGGGAGTGTTGTCGTTGCTTTTTGACCAGAGGGGAGCAAAGAAAAGCGGAATACTCTGAGATTTTGTGAAGTATGGTCCATGTGAAGGTATGCATTGTCACTACTTCCATTCCTCTATTTCTCTTTTTTTTTGCCATTTTCTTGACTCTTTATTTTTTGAATACATCCCGGCATGGTCTCTGTCTGTTCCTCTGTAGTAACAGGTGTCTGTTTGTCAGCCCTGAATTGGAGGGAGAACAGATCGGAGGGGCAGGTGGTGGGAAGGAGGAAGAGATGGCTTTTGTTTGGATGTTTTCAAGAAGACTTACAACTGATTTCTCACGGCTTGCAATCCAGCTAGTTAGTCAGCTCGCTTAGCCACTCAGCCTCTATATGCTCTCAGCTGTCGGAGCGCCAAACAAGCAAACAAACAAAGAAAAACACAAGCTTTTCATCTTTTCATCTGCTCTGGAGATGTATCGAAGTAGGTTGTTGTTTCTCGGTTTTTCCTTTCCAGCTGATACGGGTAGTTAGATTGATTGATTGCAAAAAAAGTCAGATCACACAGGGAAAAGCTTGCAGTTCTCTTGTGTTCAGTCATGTTGGAGATGTGAAAAGTTCAGTTTCTTAACTCTGTGTGATAGAATGTCTTGCAGCTATGTAGCAGCTTTGTAGCAAGTGGCTGGTTTGTGTTTGCATCAAAGGATTACAATTTGAATGTTCAAATGTGCCTTTAAGCGATGAAATGAAATCATCTATGTTTTTCTTGCTGAAGGCTCCATGCCAAAACTTTAACACTAGTACTAAAAAGGTGTTATTTTGATCCATTTCAAAAATGATTTATTATCAGCTCAGTAAATGCAGTCAACTCAGCACAACTGATGTAGCCAGGTGATTCTTTTTTTGTATTACTTTTTTTGTTGAACAGCTTTATTTTCATCTGCAGTGCACATCTATATATCATCTTGAAAGAGACTACATATGTTCAAGTTGCTCTCGCAGTATATTCACACTTGAGAGATTTTGTGTGTGTGTGTGTGTGTGTGTGTTGTACTATCAAACTGCATTCACAACATTTTAGACTGGCAGAAGTTGCATTTAGTGTTTTACAGTAGAAAAAAATTTTTTTTTCCTTTTACCTTTAGTCTTTTTTATCAATCTAGATTTTTTTTATGTGAGTTGGAGATAATGGCCATGAAGACATCTGCCTTCTCCCCAGTATAATGGAACTAGATGGCACCGTGATGGCTTGTTCTTAAAGCGCCAAAAATACATTTGAAATACTCAAGATAATCCACAGACCTTCTGGTTGTGAGCAGTTTCATATAGGTACAATTTGTTTTCTACCAAATTACACCTGCCAATAGGTGTCTACAAGCCGAGTGCCATCTAGTTCCATCATATTGGAGAGAAGGCAGACATCTTTACAGCTGATCTCCAACAATGTGCAATTTACACCAAACCAATCTAAATTGATTAATAGCATTACATTTACAATATGTATTTTTTTATATATATATTTTGGGTTGAACTGTCTCTTTAACAATGTCATGAAGTCAATGGGAAGCTTTGTATAACCCTGACACTGTTAGTGATTCAATAAACCCATTCACTGTCACAGCAGTTAAGTCTTAAAGTGCACATTTTATGAAAAAAACACTTTTTATGGGATATTTGGGGTGTTATTTTGTATCTGTGGTGCTCCCACACGCATACAAAGTTGGAAAAAAAACAACTATCCATGCTATTTTGAGTGAGATATGGGTTTCTGAATCTGTCCTGCCTTCAGATTTGAGCTGTGCAAACTATCCACGGCTTTTTACGTTACTAGACGAGGTGGCCAGCTGCAATATGCTAGCGCTAACATGCTAGCTCATTCTCAATGGCAAAACACTGCTACAACACACACTAGTTCACGATAATCAACAAAAGAACTACTTCCATGTCCCTTTTCTGCAGGTATTCCTCAAGTGCGCTCCTGTTTAGAAGAAGTCTCCCAGCTAGCCTTGTACTGACCAAAGTAGGAAAACATTAGCTAGCTGATGTTATCATTACCTAGCTACTGTGCGACTCCTGACAAAGATAGTAAAGAAGTGAGATGTCTCACTCTGTAGCTAAAACAGAGACCTAAACACACAGGGTGAACAGAGGATCTGCAGCAATGTGCAGTACAACAAAAATCTGGTGTTTTTTTGAAAATGGAACCATGAAAACCTATTCTGGTACAACATCAAAATACAATTATGAACCTGAAAATGAGCATAATATGGGCACTTTAATGTATGTGTGAAAGTTATGGTTCTCTTTGAGTCTATATGCTTCAAAATCCATGTATTCATGTGTGTGTATGCTTCTGTCCAAGCATGCATGTATGCCAATGTGTGTGTATTGTGGGCATATTCCATATACACGCATGTGTACCAGTATGTGTGTCCAGTTACCATTAATAATACGAAGACGGTGCATAATTACGGTAAAATTTGCAATTAGATTTTTTAACTTATTACATTAATGATTCATTATAATCAAATTGCATCATTATGGTGTGAAGCCTGGAGTTGCCTCGGGCATCATCAGTGTTTAAGCTCCCACAGACCTTCACTTTGCTATCTGTCAGTATTCTTAAAAGGAAAATACTCATCGTGTAATCACTTTAAATTAGATTATTGTTATTTCATACTGGGAAATATATTTTTCAGGGCATTTTGAGGGCACTTCAAATGTTAAAACTATTATAACGTTAAGTTGTTGTTTCTGACTGTGTCTATGCAAGCAGAGTAGTCTGACTTTTTATTGGATGTAAAGTTTTAATGACATGCTATTGCTTTCTGATTGGATGTACTGTAGCTTCATTTGATTTGAAACTCCACAAGGGTTCAGTGTTAGAAGTGCAACAGGCCATTTGTCATGCACATAGTCTAATGTAATGTTGTTGTAAAGTGTCAAATGAGAACATAGTACGAGACAGATAATTGTATAAATAATGCATGCACTGTGTGTGTGTGTGTGTGTGTGTGTGTGTGTGTGTGTGTGTGTGTGTGTGTGTGTGTGTGTGTGTGTGTGTGTGTGTGTGTGTGTGTGTGTGTGTGTATGGGGAGGTAGAGCAGGTCGTGCTATAAGTGTATGCGTGTGTGTGCAAATGGGGTGAATGTGGCATGTAGCAGAAAGCCTATTCTAGGATAAATAAATATATATTTAGGAATGCCATTTTAAAGATCCTGACACACAGAATCACTGTCATCTGCAATTTTACTTTAATCTTCAGCAACTGACCATCAAACCAAATGAAATACATGAAGATGATTCAGATTCAAATTCAGAATTTTGTATCTTTTATTATGAGCTCACATCTCTTTCAGAATATCTCTTTTGTATTAAAATGCTGACCAGGTAACATGGATTGAATATATCTCCCGGCCAGACATGATTTATTATAATTCCATCACTTTAAACCACAAAACTGTCAGAATCTAATTTAATATCTAAATCACGATTTTCAGGACAGGTACTCCAGTGTATAGACACTGTGTGCTCTTCACTTAATTTGGATGGATTAATCAGTATTTAGTTTTTTTTTCTTTGCACAAATTGATGGAATCAGTTATGTTAAATCAGCTATAATGATCTCAGCGGCGGACTTAAATACTATAATCAGCTGTTGGTTTGTTTGCGTATCAGTTAATTGGTGGTTATCTGGCACACATTCAACAGCATAAATTAAGCATAAAAACAGTGGGCCTCTTGGGAGAAGCACTCATAAGAACAGATTTGTTCTTAAATGGCGCATACGGGAGATATAAGCGATTTTGTCACATTCACCATTTTCAAGTTTTCTTTACTGATAATTACTATAGCACGTATTGCACTTGAGAATTTTTATGCTGACCATAAATCATCATGGGCTGCCATTTCACTAATATATTCTACAAGATTTTTTTTTTTTTTTTTTTGGCAGGTGTAATTTTGGCATGACAACTTTTACAATTCAGTAGACGTGAGGAAAATGGTCACATTCCGACAGCTGCTTCAGGGTATTTGTTCGGGTCGCTGTCTAAGTCTAGGGGCTCTCCGCTATAGCGCCTGATAGAGTAACACTTTTATGACGGACACTTGCCTGGAGCAGAACAGACAGCTTTATAGCAGTTTAGAGGCGTTGACTATACTAACGACCACATCTCTCCAAAGGTACATCTCCCAATGAATAGTCATGAATTTCTCAAGTTGAAATGACAATTTTACAATTTTATGTAGTTTAGAGGGTTTGGTGAATCAGACTGTGAACAGTTGTATGAGTAAGACTCACAGAAACAAGTAAGAGACATTTGGAGTAAGAAAATGAAAATACTCTTCTTATTCTCTTATTCATAAGTGTGTTTTTTTTTAGGGGTGGGGGGTTGTGGGGGAATACATACAAAGTATTGCAATATTGTCAAAGGCGATACTGTATCGATACATGGACGCCAAAAATCCATCTTTTATTATATAAATTGCACATGAGAATTTCACTTTTTAGTACTGAAATAATTAAATCAATTGCTATTTCAGTCCACTAGATCTTAAGATGAACAAACAAAATGAAATGTATCTATTTAGATGAAACAGATGTTGACAAAGTTTTCCTAAATGGGAAAGAATTTGAAGTTGGAAAATGTTGCAATATAATTAAAATCGCTATAACGTTGAATCATGACACAAGTATTGTGATAATATTGTATCGTGGGGCCTCTGGTGATTGTCACCCCCATGGTTTTAGTCGGATTTAGGCCACATATTTTAGAGTGAAGAGTGTATTAAAGGAGCTTTCCGGTGGATTCCAACACATAGCTCTGTTGTTTGTAAATGTGTGTGCTGTCAGTAGAGACAAAAACGAAACCAATCGGTGCTGCCTACACTGTGTTATATTCCTCCTACCGTTAGCACTCAACAGGCTTAAACACAAAGTTATTCCATACCTCTGTTTATTTCCTGTTTTCCGGTTAAGTCCACACTAGTCGAAACACGCCTTTCTGTCACATCTACTGCCGTGAAATTCAATTTCAATTTCAATTTCCATCCATCCATCCAACCATCTTCGTCCGCTTATCCGATATCTGGTTGCGGGGTAGCAGGAGACCCCAAAGCAGGATACCAATTTCAATTTTTCAATGTTATTTATAGTATCAATTCATAACAAGAGTTATCTCGAGACACTTTACAGATAGAGTAGGTCTAGACCACAAACTATAATTTATAAGGACCCAACAGTTCTAGTAGTTCCCTCCAGAGCAAGCAACAATGTGACAGTAGAAGGAAACTGTCACTTTCACAAGAAACCTCGGACAGACCCAGGCTCTTGGTAGTCTGACTGGCCTGTTGCAACATCCAGCAGTATGGTGACAGTGTTTCTTCAGGGTGTGCTACACTGCAGCTACAGATTCTTCAACTGGGGTGATGTGACTGACAACCTCCTCCAACCCTCCCTTCATGTCAGCCACCTTGTGGTAACAGCAGGATGCAAATCCAAACAGTTAGAGTGAATAGATGATTTGTCAGGCAGGCATTAGTTACAAATGTTACATTTGTGATGGCTTTAGTTTGGTGATGCTATTTTGCAACATATCAAACTCTTCTCAGTGAATATCTGGCACTGTGAAACTGGCAGACACAGTGATATCTGGCCTGTTCTCCCACCACAGACGGCAGAGTCCATTTCACAACAACTAAAAATGTGTTCAGAGAAAACGGGGCCAAAATAATGTTCGGAATGACTGTAAATGTGACAGTAAATAAACACATTGACACATTCTCTCTCTCTCTCTCCCTCTCTCTCTCTCTCTCTCTCTCTCTCCAGGAGTTGCAGTTTGAACGTCTGACCAGGGAGCTGGAAGCCGAACGACAGATTGTTGCCAGTCAGCTGGAGAGATGCAAGCTTGGCTCTGAGACCGGAAGCATGACTAGCATCAGGTGTGTTTGTGTGTTTAACTCTCACCTGTCAGATCTTCTTCTGTACGCTCTACCTGTGTGTGTCAGCTGTGCTCTTGCAGGTGACTGGCTTTACAGCTGGTCACATTAGTAGTATGTTCCTTGATTCATGTCCAAAATTCAAAATTCATCTCTATGACTAAAAAAAACAGTTAAAAAATGATGTTGTTTTGCGTTAGAGAGAGAGAGAGAGATGTTCCTGCATACATCTGGTGCATTAGATTGTGCTCCTTCTTGCCTTTATCCACACACCTGTTACAGTAGAGCTGTACATGTATTTATATTGTTTGCTTATGAATTAACATTAACATTTCTCTCGGACAGAGCTACATAGCTTGTTAGCACAAGCAGATGTCCAATTTAAAGTAGCATTAATGGATTTTTGGCAATTCCTGTACAACCTGACATATTATAACTATATCAAGTTGTCCTGGCAACGTGTTTGCAAGGAATTGACTAATTACACATCCAGCACACACTAATATTGAAGGGGGGATGAAGCAATTACGTTGTAATCACTTCATAAAACATGTTGCTAAATGCAGAGTTCTTTTCAGTCAAAGTATAATAAAAGATCAAGGATGGTGACTTGAGATGTCTTATAAACCTGATTGTATGTGTGTGTGCCTTGAAAAAAGGATATAGATCAGTCAACAACTCACTGGCAGACTTTATGTACAGAACCAATTTGCCATTCTGAACTTCTTAATTGCACACTGACTACACATACTCAAGCACCTTTCAGATCAGAGGCACACTGGGAATGAATCACGGTCACTATGCAGCTTTGGATTTTGAATTTAAAAGAAATC
The DNA here is from genome assembly GCA_013375575.1 of Percina caprodes. Classification (NCBI taxonomy): domain Eukaryota; kingdom Metazoa; phylum Chordata; class Actinopteri; order Perciformes; family Percidae; genus Percina; species Percina caprodes. The sequence continues at coordinate 1,126,007 of JABXJD010000150.1, read as the reverse complement.
TGATCACATTCATTGATGTCATTTAATCTGAATTTGATGATCATGTGACTGACTAATGATCAAAATTCCTCATGTAAATAATGCTATTATCTGAATTTTTACCTGAAATAACCTGTATTTTATGATTGGAGATAGAATGTCATAATTAAAAATCAACATATATTTGATTCTGCATTTTGCCAGACACAGACATGCCCTTGTGTAATGCTAACATACAAACCTAATCCTTTGAAATCTCACTAATTTCTCACAAATCTCACTTCCCTAAAATATGCCAGAATACCTTTTTTGCAGCAAATCGTGCCAACCCTGTCAGTATAACACTCCAGGTTGATTAAAAGCGGCAACTTTTGGTAGTTTAAATAAATGTTGGCTCAGGTCTAATGGCACAAAGCAAATCCCCAGTTTTGCAAACATGACACACTATTAATTGTCCATTAAAAACCGCAATTGCTTCTCACAAAGATAATGTGCAGCTGCCACAGGAGTCCTTTGTTCTGCCCAGGGTCTTTGATTTTCTTTGCGACGAGAGGAAGTAAACTGTACACAATGTGAAGAGATTTTCATATTATCTGTTGCTGATTGAGTTTGGACCCGAGCTTCGTCCTTGCTCTGTGCTCAAAGAACAAATTCTACAGCTTCCATACCAGTCCCAATGTGAAAACAGCACTCCTGACACAGTAGTGGTAACGCACTTAGCTTGTCTCTCTGGACTATGTAACGCGATTAAAGTGTCCGTCTCCATTTCTCTGTCTCACTCTCAGTCTCTCTCACACACACATAGACGCATGCAATCCATCATCGTTTCTCCTCTTTGATTCTGTTAAGCGAGTGGGGATTCCATCCGTCTCAAACTAATTACTCATATGCCGGCATTGTAGTTCTTGTTTCAATTTGAGGGGTGGACCAACAAAGAGCAGAAAGATGGTCTAAAACCGATTCATTCACAAGTCTAATTAACTGGTGCATGCATTTAGCTGCTCAATGCTGTCACAGGGCTGTATTGAGGGACCCCATTTAAAACAGCAGCAACATGGGAGATGGAAGAGGTGTGGAGTCCAAAAAAACACGTCTTCCACTTCATCACCCAGCTGCACACAGATGGAATAAAGGCTGTCATAATGCTAACTCGATTAGATGGGTTTCTTATTTAGTAAGGAGTAGAGCGTCTTGTGGATTACACTGGCTTCCATTTCTTTTTATAAACTGTCCACTTTGTTTGACTTGGAGGTAATTACCAAATTGACAAATGGTTTGACAAAACACAAAAGGCCAACAAGTCAATATGGTAGAAGTGTGTCGTGCCTGAAGCATGTAGGATTTATTCTTCAATTACCTGAGAAGTATTGTTTCTGTTCTGAAAATGTTTAGTCATTGCTGCTTGTCCCAGGGAAAAATTTAATTGGCTGCTACAAGACTTGCAGGAATATATCTTGGTAGCATTTGTGGTGAGACAAATTGACACCGTGCACAGCAGTTGAACTAGGAGCTTAAAAGTATTTTTAGCAGCTTGGTGGAAGTAAAACTGAATTTGTTGAAATGTTTAAAGTTTATTCATTTTGTAATTTTAGTTAATAATGCACTTTGATTGGAGAAAATGAATAGCTTCTTTGTATGTCCCTTTTACTTTCCCTTTTTTGATTAGCTAGGTTTAGCATAAGTATGTTAGCGTGGCTGAGATGCATTTTGGCTGGTACAGTATTTTGTTTTCTTCTTTAACAAGGTGTGTAATACGATAATCAGGGTTCGAAATGAACCAGCCAAATGACTGGTTAAAGGGCCCATATTATGAAAAAATAACTTTTTCTAGGATGTCTCTGGTGCTTCCACACGCATATAAACTTAGAAAAAAAACTATTCATGGTGTCTTGAGTGAGATACGGTTTCTGAATATCCTTTGCCTTCAGTCGCCGGATGAGCCGTTAAAAAACTGCACGGCTTTCTACCTCACTAGTCAAGACGAGGTGGCTAACCGTAGCATGCTAGTGCTAGCATGTTAGCTCGTTCTCAATGGCAAAACAGTCCTACAACACACACTAGTTCACCATAATCTACAAAAAAACTACTTACATGTCCCTGTTCTTACATGTGTCCTCATTTAGAAGAAGTCTCCCAGTTAATCCTGCGCCACTTGCATATTGCAAGTGCTAATTTTAAACCCTGATAATAATAGCTAGATTTTTTTGTTAGCTGTTTTTCTCACCATATTCAAAATCCCGGCTGTCTAGTTGCAGTATGGGATGGTGGGAAGGAATCCGCTCATCTCTGTTCATCAAAAACTAATTTATTGGGGTCTTTCGGGTTAGCATTACAGCTATTGCTAGCTACTCAATGCAACTTTGTCACATTAGCTAGCTAGCGCTTTCAGTTTTATAGGTAAAAAAAGTATCCCAAAGGCCAGTGTCAACTCCTTTACAGTCTTATTGGCTTTCCCTAAGTAGCAGGTCTAGTTTCTACTCCCAGACAGACCACAGGTTCACAGACTGAGGCACAGCTGATATAATGTAACCAGTGTTGTTATGACCAGGGACAATGCGATGACTGTGTGGGATTTTCAGAAACCTTGGCTGATGCCTGCTCTAGATAGAAGGTAGCAAAACAATAGAGGATTGGACTGTGTAGCTGTGTTTAGTGTGGCTGGTCATGGGGTTGTCCTGGAATAACTTGAGAAATAAGTTGAGGAGAGGAAATAAGTTTGAGTGTCCTTGCAACTATTGAAAATACAGATTCTCTTGTGCCGCACGAAAAGGAACCGTTAAAACCAAGTGTGAATCATGCACCAAAAGTCCTTTCAGTTGACTTTGTCTTTAACATTTGGATTTGACAGCTCTATTAAAAAGTAAGCAATGAAGTACCCATATATTAATGGAAATCTGTTCCCACTGAGACAGACAGGTTAAACCGCAGAACAGTTAAATTAAGAATGAGTGTTACGTGCAGCTGTGTGTCTGTGAGGGGGCTGGCAGTTCAGGAATCGGCTCCTGTTGTGTTGTGAAAGATAAAGACTTTCAGAGGTGCTAATGAGATCCTCAGCTCTGCCTTTGTTTCCAGTTTAAATCAGTCACCACAGGTCACAGTGTCTGCCACGGCATATGCTGCTGCTTTATCACTTCAAAAAGAACAAATCCACTCTGTGACTGTGTGTGTGTGTGTGTTGCTCTATCAGTCAAACAGAGACAATGTTTTTGTCTGCGAAAAGAAGAGCGTGATGCGTTGCCTCATTAGTTAAAGGACAACAAATATCAAGGTTGCATGTGAAACTTTGGTTGTTTTTCTGGGCTTAGACAACATAAGAGGTAGAAATCTTTAACTGTGATTATGATTGTATTGTACAGTATTGTCAATATTTCAATATTTCTAACAGTGTTGCGCTCAATATTTCACTGACAGAGTACCGACTGACAGAGTAACGTGTGCAACAAGTACGTAATCACATATGTTCACATATACCAGCTATATTACTGAAGTTGAGGTAACACACCTTCCCCCTTCACTCATCCTTGGCTTTTTTTGTTATTCAGTACCATTCACTTTTATAGCCTCTTGTCTTCTTAGCTCACTCTATCTTGTCTTTTCAAATTTCAGTCTGTCTGTTTTCATTCCAGTTTACCGTCTTTATCAGATGATCCCTGGTTTTGGAAGTCAAAAGTAACAGAATAACCCGTCCTTGATTTTGACCAAAGAAATATAACAAGGGAGGAAACTCCCCAGGGAACAAAAGTAGTTCTCTATTTTCTGAATTGGTGTAACTCACTCTGCCCAGTGTTTACCTGCTCCCAGTCCCTTTATCTAATCATCCAAGTAGACCTCTTCTGACAGTGAGCACACACAAAGTAGATACAGATATCTGCGCTCTGGTGGCACCGTGGTCGCCACTTCATTGTGCTGGCTGAGAAGAAACATTCTCCTAGGGTGGGCTATTTGTCTGCCTCTTTTGGCTGTGCATATTTGTGACATTTGCCTGGTAATCGGATGCACTGCTGCGTGCTTGTCTGGCTGCTGAGTGGCGAGCTGTGTGTGTGTGTGTGTGTGTGTGTGTGTGTGTGTGTGTGTGTGTGTGTGTGTGTGTGTGTGTGCGTATTCATTGGCTGTAACTGCAGCACCCAGCGAGACCCACCGTTGCTTGTCTGGCGGGAAAATACGACCCGTCTAGCGAGCGCCCATTACCCAAAAGCTGTTGGGGCGCTCAACTGCCAGCTTAGACTCACTGCACTGTGGCTCTATCTCTACTTCTTCTCAGCACACTTTTTTTTTTAATTAAATTGAAACACCCTTTAAAAGAAAGGTCCCTTAAAATCCTACAATGCATTATAGTTCTGTGTAGAACATTTCAGACAGTCAAGGAGCCAAAATCAGGCCTGTCAGACTAAACATTTTACAACCTCTATAACTAATAGGGATGAGGGCTAAAACTACACAAATGGCACCAAAAAATAGGTCATTTGCTGATTTTAAACCAGCTCTGTGCCATGGCAGCGTGGGTAGTGTGTTTAAATGAACAGTGTTTGGCTTCCCTGTCCCTGTACTGCACGCAGCTCCCCGCAGAGCGGAACAGCGGCGTTCTATCGCAGTCTGCGTCGTCCAGCTTATCTTTGCCGACCAGAGCTGCATTAGCAAACTATCTCTTTAACACATCATTAACTCTCCGTTGTGTATAAACTGATTACCTGCTTCAGTTTTATCACAAAAATAACCTGTTCCTGCGGAATAACTTTGTAACTACGGTAACCTATTAAACCTTCCTGCCCTAGTTTAACAGTTTTTTTAAATGCGCAATGATAGCAAGCTACAAAATTATGGTGAATGACAGCTGTTGTGATAGTCAGTCAGACAGCTAAATGACTCCTATGAGGGATGGAGATTAGACTGATCCGGACTGTTATGTTTGCACAAACAAGATTACAATCAGAAACCACTTATGAACAAGGAAGATATTTAACAAAATGTGCACTGTATTCATGAACACGATCTCTTCATTGATAAGCTTAATATTGTTGGCTGGAATTCAGGCACAAATTGATAAATTAGTGCATTTAACTTTTGTGAAAGGCTGCTGCACATTTTTTCCATGTGATTTTCTTGCTAAACCAATTCAAGTATCCAACCACAGCATTATAGTTACACTTAGTTACACTCATGCACAAGACTTGGGCAGTCATTGCATTGGAGTTTTATAACAGTTTGTTCATATAAGAGTAATAACACAATGCTTAGTTGGTGTAAAAACAATGCTTTATGGTCATTTCCTTGTCACCTTGATCAAACATGGTGACAGTCAAAATGTGTTTGAATAAAATAAAAATAAAAAATATGTAAGGGAGTACTGAGTTCTGTCAGACACCAAACAATGAGAAAGTTTGATGTTAAAATTAGATTAGATCGGATAAGATAAACTTTATTGTTCACAAATTGGGAAATGTCAGTGCTCTAGCACAACTAAATGTGAAAACCTACCATAAAAATGTTCAACCTACTTAAATAGTATTCATAGAGATGAAAGATAAATGTTTGTGCAAGTTGCACTTAGTGCAGTTTTGTGAAGTATATGAGTCTTAATCTAACACTCAGTGATGAAGTGTTAAAACCTTTGATTGCCTGTGGTAGGAAGGATTTCTTGTAGCAATCACTGAAGCTGTCGGAGCCTCTTGGCTGCTCAGTGTTGGGTGTAGAGGGCGGACGGGGGTTAACACTTTGTTCAGTGACCTCCTCGTCACCATAGCTTCGTCAATGTCTTGGAACATTTTAGAGTCCTCTCTATCATGCACATAAACGGGATCATCTGGAATCCCATTACATGCTCCTCTCTAAATGCCAGTGCTCTGAATGTTTATGTCGTCGTCATGCCTGGATGAAACGCACACAGACTTTTAGTTAAAGGCCAGTACCTCTGAGCCAATGTCTCCGAATGTTGAGTTCAGCTCAGGTGATCTGGTATTTCTTTAGGTTTTGATTTAATTAAAGGAAAAGGGAAAAACAAAGAGATTGATATTGGCAAAGCAAATCATTGTGTTAAATTAGAGCAGTGCACTTGTGTGTCAAAGAATAAACTGTGATCTTTAGATGACTTTGTTTCTCTCTGACATCCGATGCCTTTGATACTAAATAACACCAAGTCTCTAATTTAAACGCAGCACTTTCTTCCTCATTTTGGATTGAAATTCTTCTTAATTCTAAATTCCTCTTCTTTACCAATGCAGAAAGATGGTCATAATGAGTATAATGATGAGTTGATAAGAATGGTCAATTTTAAATCTTTATTGATCCAGAGAAGGCTGACTGCTTGACAGTTGTGGATTCATGTGTGTGTTCTTGTTATTGATCTGGGAGCGAGAGGAAATAGAAGGGAAGGTGCGAGTTACATTTTTAAACACTTACATTTATTGTGATCCATACTGAACTCTTTACATTGATCTTATGGAGTGAGTGTGGAGCAAAAAAAGGGCCCAGAGGAAGAGGAAAAAGTAGAAGGTCAGATGGCAGGATGGGAAATGGGGGAAACAGAGCATGTTGGGAAATGGAGGTGAAATTAATCTAGTTTGTCATTTTCAGGTCTTCAAAAGTTTTGGTATTGCTTAGTAATGTCTGCGCATTGTTGTTCGTTTCAGACTCATGTACAATAATATGTCGCCAGCCCAGCTTTTATCTAGAAGACTCAATGAAATTTCACACACAGTGACTTCAGTCGCAACAGTGGAAGCAGAACATTATATTTTAATGTTTTTCTGTAATGGAGTAATGTTTCTTTTGCAGTTTTTCTTTGAAAGTTAAGGCCAAAAAAGGACACTCGTAAGTTTACTCTATGACAGAAAATGCTGGTATAGCAGAGCACTCTGATTCAACAAACAGGGAGCCTAATAATATTACATTTTGTTTTATTCATTAGTCTACTTCTATTATGTGTCCTCCTGAATAATACGTTTTTAGTGACCTCTCGGACCTGCTGACTTCTTTTTCAGTTTTTCATGGCAGCTGGTAGCAGTTGATTTAAAGTTGTTCACGACAATGAAAGATAAATGCGGATTATTATTTGAGTCAGCTGTAAAACAACCCATTTTTGTCCCAATGCTTGTTGTCATTTTGTAGTTATTTTTGCTACTTACTAGGTTGGGGGACTCTCAAGGGACAAGTACGACCTGGGTGATAGAGACAGTGGGCTACGTTAATTGGCGAGTTTTTGGAAGCCTTGCTAGCTTGCCTGTCTTACTTGTATAGTAAGAAGGTAAGTAGTCTGTAGTTACTGGAGGGTGGCTGGTTGGATGCATGGAAGCAAGCATGGACCAACATGGACTAAGTAGTATGGACAGGTAGCAGGACAGGTGCCAGTTCAGAAATACAGTTCCTGTATTTCATGCCTATGGGAGAAATGACTGACAGCAAAAGACACAAAAATGTTAAATAATAGATTAAATAATAATCTAATCAGTAAAGAAGTGCATATCACACTGGTCTTAATAAATCTGTGTGTGCGTGCGTGCGTGCGTGCGTGCGTGCGTGCGTGCGTGCGTGCGTGCGTGCGTGCGTGCGTGCGTGCGTGTCACTCAGCAAAATTCTCCCACCAGCTCTACTGAAAAGGTGCGTCTGAAAAAATGTGAGATAAGTTAGAAAAAAAGCTCAATGTCATTGTAGTGAAGACAACAACTGTCATTCTCAATGCTTTCATACTTTCAACACTGTCACACCGACACTCTGGTCTGTAATGTAATCATTGTAATGTAATCACACATCTGAGTTGTGGGATGTGATGAGAGGTCTGGAACCGAGCAGGGTCAACAGGGCCCACAGCTTATTTAGACCATGATGAATTTTAACAAGTAGGAACTATATCTGTGTTCAAATCTTTCCCAGGGAGCAAGTTCAACACATACATTTAACTTATGCTCACCACAATGTTTTTATTTCAATCTAAGACCATTAGGCCAGTTAAATCTAATTTGAGGAAACAAGTATACTGGACTAAATATTTTAGGATATAGGCAGTGTATTTTGCCTATCAGCATTTATATTGAGACATAATTTTCAGCTACAATGTGTCAACCTCCTGTTGACATCCACATTTCCACAGAATATCATTTTGAACACAACAAAAAAATCATTCCAAAGCTGTCACAGAATTGAAGTTTCATCAGAAATGTCATCTTTTTGAAATAAAAAATGGGATTGAAATGTGCGGGTGCAATTCTGAGAAAAGAAAAGAGGACAGAGGGTTGAAAAGAGGACAGAGTGGGGGATAGGGAGTCAACGTGGATGCGGTGCAAGGAGAGATTGAGCGGGGGGAATAACAAGATGAGCCAGGAGGCAAGGAAGGTGGGGGGGGGACACACACACACATTCTCATGTTAAGCCCTTTTAACCTGCTACCCTGCAAATACACACTGTGTTAGCATGAGTCACCATGAGACCCAGACACTCCTAATAAGCCTAATATCCTCCACAGTCACAGACAGGCTGTGTCTGTCACACTCGCACACTCAGCTTTGTGTGTGCGCGTGTGCACGTGTGCCCGTGCGTGCGTTTGTGCTCCCAGTGTTAGTACAGTCATCAGCAGCTATAATATTGATCTGCCAGCAGAACGTAGAGAGAACTGTCACAGTTAAGCCCCGATGAAAACCTTCTTAGTCCACAAACACACACACTGGGAGATTTTGCACACAGACACACAAACAGGCACATAACCACACATACACAATAATGCTGACTTGTAAGAAACCTGTTCTGAAACACACAAGCTAAAATACAGTATTTGGGTAAACTTGAAGAAATGCAATGCAAAGCTGCTACTGTATAATGTTTTGGATGAATAGGTTAAAAAATGAAATGTTTGCATTTTTAAATTTGGTTTTGGGCATTTTGATTTGTTTTATTGGCAATTTTATTAGCCATTGTTAACATTGCAATCATTTATAATAAGAAATGATTCCTAATGCAAAAATGTCCTCTTTATTTTGGTTGTGTTCTCATTAAGAGAGTTGTTGATTAAACTTGTAGTTAGTGACCTGATTTGGAATCATTTCCCAGTTTAAATGTGATGCACTGTGCATTAATAAATGGTTAAAAATCCACATACAGTAGTGTGGTCCTCAGAAGTGACACGCCAAGATAAAAGTAACATTTCTGCTTAAATAAATAAAATCAAAGAAATCATTTGAATAATGCAAACAACCTCAAAGCCCCCACAGAATAAGTCTGCATGGCTTAGGTTGTAACATGTGGTCCGTCTATTGTGCACAATATAGAGTTAAGGTAACAGAAGAATCTTACACACACTAATCAAGTTGTTTTTGTGCTTGAACCTAACCAAACATTAACCATGAAAATAATGTAATCCTGCTGATAGGAAACACTGCCGTTCTAAAGGAATGGTTGTTGATTTATTTGTTGTTTAAAGACCATATGGACAGGGGCCACAGGTAGAAGCTAAAAACTCGGTGTAGCATTTACACAGTGGTCTCAGGCATTAATAATGCATGACATCATCTGCTCAAAAGATTTGTATTTAAAATTGTACCAACCTTAGGCAAAAAGAGAAGAGAACACAAAATATCACCCAATCTCTACTTGGGAAAACATTGTAATTTTGCACTTAAAAAAAAAAAAAAAGTGTTTATTTTGCACAATAAAATCAAGACAACAGTAACACAAGATAGAAATAAATTAAATATTATAAAAATTAAATAAAGATTGTGCAGGTGAGATTAAGAAAACCTCTAGGGCTTATCGAAGGAACCACACCTAAGGAAGAGAATAAGAAAAAAATATAATATATATAATACTATATATATATATATATATATATATATATATATATATATATATATATATATATATATATATATATATACAGGTGAAACTCAAAAAATTTGCATATGGTGCAAAAGTTCAGTATTATAGGCTCAAAGTATCACACTCTAATCAGCTAATTAATCCAAAACACCTGCAAAGGGTTCCTGACTCTTTAATTGGTCTCTCAGTCTGGTTCAGTGGAATTCACAATCATGGGGAAGACTGCTGACCTGACAGTTGTGCAGAAAACCATCATTGACACCCTCCACAAGGAGGAAAGCCTCAAAAGGTAATTGCAAAGGAAGTTGGATGTTCTCAAAGTGCCGTATCAAGGCACATTAATAGAAAGTTAAATGAGAGGGAAAAGTGTGGAAGAAAAAGGTGCACAAGCAGCAGAGATGACCGTAGCCTGGAGAGGATTGTGAGGAAAAGGCCATTCAAATGTGTGGGGGAGCTTCACAAGGTGTGGACCTAGGCTGGAGTTACTGCATCAAGAGCCACCACACACAGACGGGTCCTGGACATGGGCTTCAAATGTTGTATTCCTCTTGTCAAGCCACTCCTGAACAACAAACAACGTCAGAAGCGTCTTACCTGGGCTAAAGAAAAAAAGAACTGTTCTGTTTCTCAGTGGTCCAAAGTCCTCTTTTCTGATGAGAGCAAATTTTGCATCTCATTTGGAAACCAAGGTCCCAGAGTCTAGAAGAAGAATGGAGAGGCACACAATCCAAGATGCTTGAAGTCCAGTGTAAGTTTCCACAGTCTGTGTTAGTTTGGGGAGCCATGTCATCTGCTGGTGTGGATCCACTGTGCTTTATTAAGTCCAGAGTCAGCGCAGCCGTCTACCAGGACATTTTAGAGGACTTTATGCTTCCTTCAGCAGACAAGCTTTATGGAGATGCTGACTTCATTTTTCAGCAGGACTTGGCACCTGCCGACACGGCCAAAAGTACCAAAACTTGGTTCAATGACCATGGGATTACTGTGCTTAATTGGCCCGCAAACTCTCCTGACCTGAACCCGATAGAGAATCTATGGGGCATTGCCAAGAGAAAGATGAAAGACATGAGACCGAACAATGCAGAAGAGCTGAAGGCCATTATTGTAGCGTCCTGGTCTTCCATAACACCTCAGCAGTGCCACAGGCTGATAGCATCCATGTCACGCCGCATTGAGGCAGTAATTCATGCAAAAGGGGCCCAAACAAAGTACTGAGTACATATGCATGATTATACTTTTCAGAGGGCTGACATTTTCTGTATGTATGTATGATCATCAAAATTATATCAAATAAAGGCTTGAAATATCTCACTTTGCATGTAATGAGTCTATATAATATATTAGTTTCACCTTTTAAGTTGAATTACTGAAATTAATGAACTTTTGCACCATATGCTAATTTTTTTAGTTTCACCTGTATATACAATTCATAAGAATATAATAATTTCAAGGATCCTAAACAAACAACAACAAATTGAACACAAGTAAGCACTGCATTAAAAAAAAACATACAGTTGCCTACATAAACAACAAAGGCATAAAATAAATTACAAGAATATAGATAAAATGAGGGTATGTGGACTTATGGGTGTATGTGTGAGTAGGACGGCCAAACAAAATCAGATATGAATAGTTCAGATCAATACAGATAGTTAAGTTTGGTTAATCAGACAGGTCCTAAGCCTCTTTTTATAATTTTTTGATTTGTCCAGTGTGGTTGCTACCAACAGGAATGGATTAATCAAAATAGAGCAACAAAAATAAATCCTTTAATCAGCAGTGAGTAGTTCTGCTTGATCCCATTGGTGCCATTTATGGTGTATAGGATTTGTTTGATTTGTTGACTAGTCGCTAAACATTGCTACCCTCGCTAGTCGGCACCACACTGAATTGTTATTACTATCCCTCGCTCCCTAGCTGAACTCGGCCTTCCCACCGGTCCTCAGTCTGGGATCAGACTCCTCCTGCAGCAGCCGCGGCTCTCTGCTCTGATCTGAACTCATCAGCCTCTCCTGACTCACATCCGCCCCATCCCGGTCCCCGCCTGCCAACACTTGCCTTTTCCCAAAAAGCTGCTGGGTTCAGCAATCTGTCTGGTTCTCTTCTGTTCCACTGGATTGACCAGCAGCTCTAACTTTACACTAAAACTTGTCTACTAGCTAGCCAACTAGCACGTATGCTACAGACTAAAGCTTCTGACCTGGCATGCGAATCAATTTAGATTTTTCAGACAATGTTTAATTGTCTCAAATTGCTGATGTGCTAAATGTTGACCGTTTTCTCAGTGTAGACCTCTGTTTAAGCATCAGGTAGTCGTAGTAAATCATACATCTGACAGGTCCCTTAAACCTTTTTAGAAGTTTGAGTTCCATGTTAATGCAATTTGAACTGCAAAGGAGAGTAGCGTTATCCTCAATTAAATTAAAAGCTGTCAAATCTGTATTATTGTTTTGACTGATCTGATGTGACTTACTTGCTCATAGTTTGATCAATTCATACATTGTGTGATCACACACCTGTCCTCCAGCAGCCTCACAGACAGCTTGAATGTTTTGACTCAAAACTTGCAAGAACAAAAGTGTTCATGAGGTGACTCTTGCCAATTCAAACTGCCTCGGTCACACTTTTGGAGGATGGGAAGGGAATGAGAAAACCATACATCACACTATGAGGTGAACTATGAGATGAATTGTTAATTCCTTAAATGCAATCCTAACAGCTTCAAAGCCGAGCACCCACCTGGGAGACCGCTGCAGGGGCACAAAGGAGACTGAAAACACATCGTCTGCAATTTTGGCTTCAAACTGAGGTTTTCCTTGGTTTAGCTCTGGAAGTCTGCCATCCAGTAAAGTGGCTTGGCTGGACCCGATCAATGCTGATAAGGAGACCTGGCACATGGCTTTTGAAAGTGTATGTATGTGTGTACAGTAGGTGTGGGCAACAGGTCAAGTCCAAAGCCAGCTAATTGATTTGACATCTAGCTAGCTAGAGAGTAAATGACAGCTTTGGCTTGTTGATCTGAAGAGAGAGAAGAAACACTGCACACAGTTGGGTTAAACACACTGCTTTGGAACCAGGGCTGTGTCACGTACCAGGTTTAGAGGAGACCATGTCCAGGCAGCAGCATCAGGGACACATTTAACCTACTGGAATTGTGCTTCATTGTATCAGCTTGGGAAGCATTTTCCTTCCTTGATGAAGCCTTTTTTTTTTTATAACCAGCAGATTAGAGTATGTCAGCGTGGTATATGAATGATTTGTAACAGAGTTAAAGCACTCTGTCCACTCATAGACAAAACCTCAATTCTTGCAACGCTCTGCTGCACTGCTGTTCTTTTAGTTAAATGTGAATGAACTGTTCTTATATAGCGCTTTTCTAGTCTTAATGACTACTCCAAACGCTTTTACATAGTACAGGAACCATTCACCATTTACACACATTCATACACTGTGGCCGAGGCTGCCTTACAAGGTGCCACCTGCTCATCAGATACACACTCACACACATTTACTCTGATGCAGCATCGGGGTTCAGTGTCTTGCAGCTTTACCTCTGAGCCACAGCCAACCATTAATTAATAAATTAATTCAATTATTAATGGCCTCTTATCAGTTATTCCAAAAGGAGGTGTTGTCTATTAACAGTAACACTTATTTATAGCTATTGACAGGCTTAATATTTTGGCCTCAATATCTGGAAAAAGGGAGGGGGGGGGTGAGATGTGGATAGTGTTTGCATACTGTAGTCAGCACACATCAGCTTTTGTTTGTACGGTGCTTCAACTGATCATCATGCCACTCTGTGAAGTCTTGAAGTTCTGCTCTCTCAGAGACTCTCTGTTCTCATGCAAAAGGCTTGTTTAAAAAACAAAGCACCATGGGAGAGATCTATCACAGCCAATCATATTTGACATCATGTTTGTCAAGAAAAAATTCTGTCCACATGATTGGTAGCTTTGGAGCGTTATGACACATTACAGGAGTATTTACATCCAGAGAGAGACATGTATACAAATACCTCTAGACATGTTTTCTGTCTCTGGTTCTGGAAAGACTGGCTGGTCTCACACAGAGAACCAACATGTCTTACCCCTCGCTTTTCATTTAACTTCTGGCCCTGAGTCAAAATGGCCGCCTCCCACGCTGGCAGTCTAGGAAGTCAATCTGACTAATTTAGTGGGTCACAGGAGACTTCTGTTTCTCTCTCTCTCTCCCTCTCTCTGTCTGCCTCTCTCTCTCTAACCATTTGTTTGGAGCATGTGGACGGGGTAACAGAAATGGCGAGCTGTGCCTCGTCCTGCTGCGCTTTAATCACTCGCTTCAAAGGGTCTCGTGTTTCTCTCTGTCTAGATGGCAGAGGGGAGGAAAATGAAGCTTTACTCTACCTCGGCTGAGTTCCTGTACATCAGACCCAGACGAGACTGATATCTCCCTTCACCTTCACTGTCCTAGCTCCAGTTTGGCAGCTCACGCGGAGCCAGAATTTGACTAAAAAACATTATCATTTGCTGCCAGACACAGAGCTCTGCATTCACTTGGTGTTACTTTCTTTGGTGATTGCAATCTGCTGCAGCACTGCTGGCAATCAGAATTATATTATTTGCATGTGCAAGCACACAACGTTGAATTGTTTTTTTTACTGCTTCTCTCATACCTTAGTAATGGTCTATGTTCTCTAGCACACAGGTCGTCTGGCTAGTCCACACAACATTGCTGGAAGGGAGAATAACGTGCTCAGGTTTATTGGCTTTTCTTTAAACCAATCACAATTGTCTTGGGCGACGCTAAGCGCCGCACAGAGCAAGGCTGCCTCTGCAAAATAGCCTCGGGAAGGAACTTGTTTTGGTAGAGCATGTGCACATTCAAAAGTAGTTTTAGTTGTGCAACAGAAAACTCAGATTGGACAGATAGTCTAGCTAGATTTACCTTGTAGAGATCTGAGGAGCAGTCAACCATAGTCATAAATTCACCGGAGTTTAGAACGCTAACACAAAGAAAGAAGAAGAAGACGGACATCGGCAAAGAGACATGTATCCGGTGGAATTTCCTGAGGCACCGGAGCAATTTCAGAAGTGAACGTTGAGGATATAAACTACCCTACTACATATATTGTATAAAATAAAGTTGCATAATAAACTGGTCCTACCATAACGTGTAAGGTGGTCTTAAGCCTTTATACCTTGTTGCATAGAATACTTAGCTATTAAAATAGCCTACTAATTGTTGGCATGCTTTATCGTTAAACATACATGTGGCACCGTGAACCCTTAAGATGAACTGTGTATGCAGATGGCTACATTAGTGACTACCTTAGCTCTAGGCTCGTGAACAGTGGATATTTATGTCTGCTAATTATATGTTAGATTCATGTTAAAACCTTTTAACTTTTGAAAAAAACATAAAAAAATGTACAATAATTTGGAGGCCACCCTGCAGTAACTCTGAGGACCCCCTAGGGGCCAAAGACCCACTGTTGAAGATCACTGCTCTAGCAAATAAGCTCATCATGTGAGGAAAGAGTGGGGTCATTGTTAAAAAAGAAACCAATGTCAACCTTTAGGTAGGAGACGGGATGCAAGCAGTGGAATGTCAAAGCTTTGTACACCCAACCGTCCATCCAAACCACCTCCCTAAGGTGGTGCTGTAAAAATGTCACACTACATGTGCCTTTGATGCTGAGAGACAATGGTGTCATATGGCCACAAGAGATCCTTGACAATCCATTGTAAGGATAGGTCCTTTTAAAGGTTGGACCAAAGGACCGGTGCAGTTGTTTTTCTGGCGAGGACAGCCTCAAGAGTAAGCTGAATTCACTTTGTTGTCGGGTTTAATGACAACACAACATTGCTGTGAAAGTGCCCATTTGCTTTTGCTTGTACAGAGAGGTCAGAGGTTAGGTTCAGCTACAGCAGCCTTGGGATTCAGTGCCGTCTCTTGTTTAAGGACTTCTCAACAGGGCCAAGTCCAACTTGCACAGACTTAATCCTTGGATTGAAGAATTTCCTACCATCTCATTAGACCATCCAGTCATGCATTATGCACTACATGGCCCTTCTCCGGGTAGCAATGTTCAACAGTCTCCCGAGGCTGTTGACATTTTCAACCCATTGAATTCTCACTTCTCTCCTGAGATATGAGATACAGCTGAGTGAGATATTACCTGGACAAAGCAGCAACAGTTACCTATTGTTCCAACATAATATGCAATTAGGTACAACTCAGGTGACCGGGCAAGATAAAGCACGGAGTTACAAAGCACACTGGGGTCCTCCATCTTCCAGCTCAGAGTGTAATTAAAGGTCCACAAAAGCCATTTGGGGATGTGCTTGGGCTGGCTAAAGCTCTGTCTGACTGCCATCAATGCAGCAAAAAATGGAATCCCATTTCAATAATATCAGCATCCCTGGACTTGGCTTGTACAGTATCTTCCTCTATACTGTGTGTTTATCTGTATTCTCTCAGAATCTATAATGTGAAATGTTTCAGGTTGTCTTGTAACTCTCACTGGTCCTGTATCTTATCAATCTTCCAACTGCTGTTCAAGGTTCAACTTTAATGTCACATTATCCATATTATCCATTATCCATACTAATGGAATTTAAGTTTCCAAGCTCATCTTAAATCAGCACTTTCATGTTAAGAGACTGACTACCAGCTTCCTGTGCTGTAACAGGCTGTTGCTGAATTATTTTACTTGTTCTAGAGCTGCTTGCATCTGCTGCCCAGCAACATTGGTGTCCTATATAAAAAGAAAAAAATAGAAAAAAGGCAAAGACATTATAGACTGCAACTGGGCAAGTGACAGTATGTATCATTTACAAACTTAAAAAAGTGAGGCAAGTTTACCTAACTAATATAACTATTTTTATTGTTGAAGACCAGATAATGAAACTTTGAAGTGAATGTTGCTCCAAGACCATTGTTTGAGTTGATACATGTGTTCATTGCTGGTGAGGAGGTGTATAATTCAGGATACTCAGATACCAGTATAATTAGCTCCTGTATGTTTTTTGGTCTCAGCAGAACCCTAGTCTATATCGACAATCGATTGTTTAGGCGCTGCCGAAAATTTTGCTGGATGAACCCTCATTTCGGCCGGATGTCTGTCACCTTCCACTTTCTTTGTGTTGCCATTTTAATTACTCTGGTGGATTTATGAAGACTATGTTTAACGGCTCTTCAGCTCTCTGCAGGGTAAATCCAGAAAGCTAGCTAGATTATCTCTCCAACTTAAATATTTTTGTTACACGACTAAAACCACCTATGAACATACACGTTCCACCAAAACAAGTTCCTTCCCGAGGATATTTTGCAGAGGCACTGCACGTTTTTCTTCCATCCCGCAATGCTGTGTGGACTAGCCAGACCCTCCTCCACAGCGGTGTGGAGGAAGCTCTGGCAATACGAGACTATGGTGGCAGTAACTCACTCACTGTCTGAAATCTCCAGTTTTGTCAAGAAGAGAGGGATGATAATAAAATAATTGTTCTGATTGCTTAATTAGTTCAACTTGACTGAGAAAGAATGGACTACAAACTATACTATATACTATATTTATACTATATATGATATATATTTATAGGTTGCAGAACTGGACATAG
This sequence comes from Percina caprodes, assembly GCA_013375575.1. Classification (NCBI taxonomy): domain Eukaryota; kingdom Metazoa; phylum Chordata; class Actinopteri; order Perciformes; family Percidae; genus Percina; species Percina caprodes. The sequence goes on along the minus strand of JABXJD010000150.1, from coordinate 1,108,626 downwards.
GTGACTTTCATTTGAGCACTTGAAGCTAGCAAACATCAACTGAATGACTTATTGCTTGTGTGGCTTACAGCCGAGCCATTTGCTATAGTTCCTGCTCCCACTGGGATCAGCCTGTAAATTATGGGTTGCTTTGAAGTCATTTCAGCTTGCGATACTGCCTGTCTTGTGTTGCATTTTTCCTGGAGCTATACTGACAGGCACACTGCTGTCACTTTCATTGTAGGAAAGAAGAAGTTGTGATATTTAGACCCTACTTTCTGCATGAAAATGACTTCTTGTGAGTGTGAGCAAATATTGTACTTACATATCACGTCAGGTGGTCAGAAACCTTTGAATGTGCCCTGTGTCTGCTAAATGTTCACGTTCAAGTTCTTTATTCTTATCATGTGCGCAACAATTAGAGAGAACTAGTTGTTGGCAATGAAAAACTTTAATTTATAACCAAACCAAAACTATGGGAGTCTGGAGGTCTGGCCAAAAAGAGCAAAAGAAGGGAAGAAGCCTGAGTTAAGCCATCAAGGGTTGTTGGACCCAGAACCTGAGTTTTCTCTTGCACGACTATTTTGCAGCGGCTCCGTGCGGAGTTTAGCGGCGGCCATGACAATTCTGATTGGTTTAACAAAATGCCATTAAACAGGGGCCTCCTTCCGAGGAGGATCTGGCAAAGCGAGACTAGCTTGTTGTGTACTTCTGCCTCCAATACTGTCCCAAATACTTTTTTAAGAAGAAGCAATAGACAACGTCAACCAGTTCAGTAACACCTAACAAAGGCTTCAATTAAAAACTACATCAGAAGGCAACATTTCAAACGCTCATTTAAAACAGCCTGAACCCTCCGTCTCACTGACTCTGAGCTCTTTGACCAAAAATCTTACATACTTGACTGTGAAAGTCACAGAATAGGATTTACATCAGTTTCACACTCATCATACCATACAGTGAGCCTTATATGCTTGTGTTATGTATTCAGTTTTTTTTCCTTTAATTTCTCACCCTGTATCAATCTGAAATGCACGGCATCACAATAACCCACCGTCTACCTCGTCTGGTATGACAAACGAATTTTAGTATCAGAGTTGTCTGAGCAGACATCAGAAAGAGGAGGAATCACTCCCTAAATGCATGGTGTCAAGCAGCAGTGATTGATGGTCAAAGAACTGAAGAGAATGAATATCGATGAGGCTTTCGAGAATGAAGCATGTCTACTTTTCTTTGCTATGCTAATTTAGACTTTATTTAGATGACTATGAGCTTTCTAAAACGCAGCATTGGTAGTTGTGAGCAGAGTTTGAATCAAATAGCGTGTGATGGGAATAAAGCTGCAAAAGATTGACCAATAATTGGTGAAATGTATGCATATGATAAGATCTGCACTTTGTTTGGGTTTGAGTTTTTAATTTTTTTTATGTAAAGTCTGTAAAATGCACGTGAGTAAATTAACAACCACACTGTGGCTTTAGGATGGGAGTCTAAATTAACGTTTACACAAGCTGTGTTATTGTTTCATGGTTTCCAAGAGCTAAAAAGGCCTTTGCTTTCCTTTCTTTTCTTTTTTTTTTGCCCTTTATGGGTGGCTCTATTATCTAACAGCGATGTCTACAGGGCTGGCTATTGTGGTCAAAACAGATAACAGATAATATGCAGGGCATGGAAATAGATGGATTATATGGACTGAGTTCAAAATGTGTTTATTGGGTAGATAAAATAACAGGATTTTCATTTCTATCTCTGGCATTCGCTCTTTTAAGCCCCCCTCATTGGATTTAGCCAAGTACTCCCTCTCTGTGTCATATTCTGACTCTTCTTTTCTGTGTTTCCCCCTTTCTCTCTCTCATGTGTTATCCCTCTCTCTCTGTATTATATTCCCGCTTTCTTTTTCGACCTCTATTGTTCTCCCTCTCTCTGTGTGTGTATCACATTCCTTCTCTCCGCCTCTCCCTTTTCTCTTGTTTTCTTTTCATCTGTCCCTTAATGCAGCAGACCAGTCAGTTAGATGAGGTGGTCAGAGAGCAACTTGTTATCTGTGTTTCTCTAGGAATAGCACCAAATAGCCAAAGTGTGCTCTTTAAAGCAGCTTCAAATATCAGGTCAGAATGTACAACAGAAGTTGATCATTATTTGATATTACAGAGCATTACGCTTCCCATCTGTTCTTTTATCTAACTGAAAGTAACGGCTTTAACAACTGGTGCTTTGTATCTAAAATTGTCATAACTGGGCTCAAGTATTGCAATAGAAAGCTTTTACCTAATTTGAATTATAGCTCAAATAGTCTCTTTATCTTGACATGTATATTCCCGCTTGTTGTAAAGATTTGTGTTATAGGCCTAAAATGGCAGAGGCCAACGTGTCATGCAGCCTAATGGAACCAATTTCTAGTTAAGTAGCATCAGGTTTTTATTTTAGACACCTTTGCTTGGTAGAGCTCCAGAAACTCTGGCAGTGCCGCAAAACTGAATGTCTTTCTTTTCACATTGTGATTATAAGCTTTTAGGTGATTATCTCATATTGGGGTATTTATAGGTGAGCCATTACAGGTTACCTTAATACATGTATTTGTAGCCTTAGTTCTCCAAAGGCTTTGCTGCTTGTGTACTATTTCTGTCATTTTCTGTTGTTTTAAGAATATACAGCCACCTTATTACCTCCACCAAGGAGTTTGTCTGTTCGTCAGTAGGATTACCGAAAATACTTGCCTGATTTCCATTAACTTGGTGGAAGGGTGCAGCATGGACTAAGGAGGACCCATTACATTTTGGATCCAAATCACGGGGCAGATACATAAATTATTTTTCAGTTTTGTTAATGTTCCGAGATAGGCCTCAGCCTTGACAGAGGTCTGGGCTCTCTGAATGCCTTTTTAGGGCTTGATCATTTGTTACTTGAGTTTCATTGTTGGCCCTTAATATATTTATATACTGTATATAGTAAATACATTTATATACTGCTGTTCTACTTTGTTTGGTGGAAATCTTGCCTTCAACCAATGTCAAATTAGTAATGTTTTTGCATACTGTGCAGAAGTCATAAAGAAAAGGTTTTGCAAAGTAGTTGGGTGAACAGAACATCAGAGACCATGGTTTGTCTCCTGGGTTCATTGTGGACCAGTAGGTTTCTGGACACTTACTTTAGGACCGTGAGGGAAATTTCATATTTCTTGAAAATGCTGAAAAAAAATCTCTCTTAATTATAGATTTATAGATTTATGGTTATTGGTCCAGTCTTTTCTGCATTTTCTCACGCTAACTCTTCACCACTTTCTCTAAAGGGTTTTGGTGCGGTTGTTGTTTAAAAGTATGATTGCAAATCACACCAACTAGAATCCGATTCAACTTGAACAGCACAAGTTTGAAAACGACCTGTAAGTTGCTGGATGCATTTTGAGATATTGCAGCATTGTTGCTGAGTTTTTGCGGTAAGCAACATTGTCTTTAATGTGGGATTATGTCATACAGGATAACAGAGAATGAGTAATTAACTAGTAGATAGCAACAACTGTGTTTCGTAATATATTAATGACATCTACAAGCCTCGCAGTGTTCTTTTCTTTTAGCTTTGCACATTCAAACACAAAACCCAGTGTTGATCCCTCTGCGTTTATGTGCTGTTTTGTATACACACAAACTAAGCCACACTTACATCTGCACAAACATGCACACAGCAATATATCATTAGCGGTGATGAAGTAACGTGCCATGGCTTGACCTGCAGCAGGCGAGTTGATCACGCTGTCAATTAGTTCTCTCTCGGTCCACTAATTATACTGTCACATCCTATTGACGCACCATAGAGATTCGACTGGAAAAAACACAAACTCTCTGTGTTTACTGGGCCAAGAGGTCAATGAGCTTGTTCAGATACTGAGGTCTGATTAGATGTACCCGGTGGCAAGGAAGAGGAGGACTGATTGTGTGGGCAGAATGGAGGGGGAGAGAAAGAATAGCAGAGAGGAAGTGTGCAGCTCAGGTGGTAGTCCAAATCTGCATTTTGGAGAACCCCAACATAGTCATCCTACAGTAACATAGCACAGAAAAAGCATTAAACGATTGTGAGAGATTGCAAATTGGGGAGTCAGTCATTACAAAAGTTGGTCCAGATTGAAAAATCTCAACAACTGCTACATGGATTTCAAAAAAATTCTGTACAAACATTTATTGTCCCTAGAGGATGAATCCCACTGTCTTTGGTGATCTCCTGACCTTTATTCTAGCAGTACACCAGGGGGTTGACATTTCTAGTTTTAAGTGAAACAATCCAACAACTATTGGATAGATTTCCATGACATTTTGTAAAGACATCCATGGTGCCCACAGGATGAATCTTAAGGATTTGAGCTGTTTTCTCATATGAACTCCTGATAATGTCTGAAAAATTAGGTCCTGACATTGTCGGAAGTCGTCCTTTCACAAATGTAGCACACAACAGTAGATTGTCCATGTCAGAGGCGTTATCACTGACTGGAAATACTCTGTCCAGACAAAGTGAGGGGGTGGTGCTTGGGTATAGCTGGCAGGAGACAGGACATGACACAGATTACACCACAGTTTCTTAATTTGGTCATAAACAATCAAGTCGCTTGAAATGCCATTGTTAGACATATACGTTGGCGTTGGCAACGTTGCAAAGTAAAGTCTGTTTAATGTCCGGTCCAACTGATTCGGACATTTGCATTCTTGCATACAGCTGCTCCGGGTAATGTCTAGATAATTTAATGGTTGCAGTGCATGTTTGAAAAGGGCTTTGTTGATCCCCTGACTTTTCATTCAGCATTACTATGAGGGTGACATTTGTGGTTCTTGGTACACACACTCCTGTCCCTGTCATGATGAATTTGAATAACTTCCGTGATCCTTTGACTTTTCCTCTAGATCACGTCTAGGTCAACATTTTAATTCATCCCATACTTTGGTTTATGACCAAATACTTGCAAAAGTAATGACATTCCCATCACACCCTAAACTAAGATGATGAACATGGTATTATTCCTGCTAAACCTCAGCATTGTAATTGTGAGGCTGTTAGCGTGCTGATGTTTAGTTCATATCATCAAAACAAGACAAATGCAATTTTCCAGACCATGGCTATAGATTCGTATAGATTCAAGATAGTCTTGTTACTTGAAAAATTACTTAATCAGTTATTTGAATGTCAAAACTGTTGGTGATTAATGTTTTGATGATCAATCAACTAATTGCTTTGGCACTAATAGATATATGGCAAAAGGCTGCACGTATAGAGCTGAATGGAGAAAATAAGAAATCCAGTTGTCTCTTTGTACCGAGTGAACACACTCTGATTTGGATTCATGATCCAATCCCACTGTTAGGTTGAGGCTAGTTATGCTATAATGTAGTCTAGTTTAGGAATTCTCTTCCAAGATATTGTGTTATGTCCCGATTCTCTTCTCTTCTGCTCACCTCTCCTCCGTCCTTATGTCGTTTTCTCTAGTCTGTTCTGGTCTGTTTTGGTCTCCCTAATAATGCGAGCACATTCCTATATTTCCCCCCAGCTCAGACACAAATCCGAAACCCTCTGCTCTGTTTTATCTTCTTATGTTGATATAACCACTTGAAGAAAACACCGCTTGGCCTCTTTCCTCACAGTTTCCATCAGGGTTTCTACGTGAGCGTTCAGCTCTCATTTAGTTTTACCTACATCACGTCCTGGGCATTGGTAAATAACAAACATTCCCCTTTACTCAAGCATTTTCAGTAGTTCTGAAGCAACATTTTGACAACAGCGAATGTAGGAAAAAGTGCAAGGACCAGTTTGTTCTGCCCTTTAAGAAAACATTGACTCAGCCTCTGTCATCAGTACTCGCTGTCTGAATCCAGACTAGTGATAATAATCCTCATCACATTTTCCCATCCAAGGTGTGTGTCTGATATAAACACACTCCATCCTCCAAGACACCCAGTTTCAGTCTCCCTCTGCTCCCTTGCTTTGTGTGATGCATTTGCCTCCTTTATGTAGCAAACATGTGCAGTGTTGTATAGCGTGTGTGTGTGTGTGTGTGTGTGTGTGTGTGTGTGTGTGTGTGTGTGTGTGTGTGTGTGTGTACGTGCATGCGTGCATGTGTCGGGTGTATTATATGGTATAATAACGCCTGATGAATGAGGAGTCTGCATTGCTGATAGAGGGTTCCCATTAGCATGTAGCGCTTGGCTCCCCTCACAATCCGTCACACACCACATACACACAGAATGGAGGTAATCAATGGGATGATTTAAAAGCATCTGTTCTGTGTCCGCAGGGAGTGAATAGCATCCATCGCTAGGTTTAGCTATAGAGGCTCTGGGTTACAGATATAGAGGATTTCATACCAAAATGCTTATTATTTCAAAACATGCAGCAAAGTTCACAATTTTTTATAGCTTTAATATACAGTATGTATATATATAATATATATATATATATAGTATATACACACACACATTATTTTTGATGAAAAAATGTCTCTCTGCTTCCAGTGTTTAAGCTACAGTAAGCTAACCTGCTGCTTCTAGCTTCATATATAGCATACAAACATGAGAGTAGTATCAAATTTTCTCATCTAACTCTTAGATAATAATAATACCGGTTGACCATCTAATAGCAGCAGGTTTTTATTGTAGCATACCAGCATTTAAGGCTGCATTAATCTTTGCTTATATGGATTCATATTGAACGTATTAGTAAGACTTGACAGGGTTAACTGACTGTTAACTAGCAATTATCTTTTTTAGAAACCCGTTTTTTACAACCGTGCAATCCCTGCAGTCGAAAAGATCATGAAGATGTGGATCTATAGCGGTAAATACTATTGAACATATGTCAGAGAATCTCCAGCTGGAGGAAACACCCTGACTAACAATGAACAACTTGTGGCTGGACTGGAAGGATGCCATTTCCTTCCCCTTCTCTTAAATATAAAAAACAAATATTGGCTGTGAAAAATTCTGTTCCACAGCATAGATTTATACGTATCTTACTACACCCTTGACATCTTCTGTACACTGTTTCCTTGCTTCATATTCCTGTCCTTAAATGAGAGCGATTGTGACTGTAAAAGCTGGCCACTCTCAGCTTTGTAGCGGTCATTACAGATCATCAGATCAGCGATCTTATAATTCCTGCTTTGCTTCTGTCATAATTACTAAGGCTACTAGAGGACAGCGCCGCCTAACAATAAAATGTAAATATGGGGTTTAATTGCATATTGTAAAAACAACTTATGTAGAAGTATTTTGGTTTAAGACAGTCTCCGATCAGCATCTAGTCGAGCTGTTTATTGGGTATTTCAAACTCTGCCATCGTTGCAGTTGGCTGCCGACTACGGGTTCGAGGTAGAAAGGCAAGACACTAATAGCTTAAATTTGGATGAAGCTCTCAAGGGACTAAAGGGCACTTTACATATATGAAGGAAGAACAACACACACACACAAAATAGTGTTAGCAGTGTTTGCCGGGGATAACAGGATTAACTGAGTCCATGGGCCTTGGGAAACAGGAGGGATTTCAGGAGTGTTTTTGAAGGTGTATATAGGTACAGCATTATGAATTTGAAGTTCCAAATGGTGGGCTGCTGCCACACCAAAGGCTCTATCACCAAAGTCTGTTTGGTGAGCAGACCCGTGTCCTAGGACGGAGTATAGGGGTGTAGGAGGTCTGATAAGTTCTGGGGTTACGTGCATATGGAAAGCAAGAAACAAGTTGTGAACAATAACATGATTATAAGTATGACAGTATTGTGGGTGCAGTGTATGAGGCTAGTAGATCATACCTTATTCTACCTGTAGAAACATTAAGCCTGACTGGAACAGACATGTTGAGGCACATCATGCAGAAGCTAAGGTAGCATTTAGGGCATGGGCACAGGCAGGTAGACCCAGAAATGGCCCTATCCTTGAGTATAAAACATTTATCAGTTCTAGACTCAAATATGCCAGCCGCTACATTGGTAAACATGAACAGGCTATAAGAGCAAACACAATGGCTGAAAAACGAATGGGTAATGATGTCATTGGCTTCTAAGAAGAGGTGAGAGCTCTGAACTGGACCAATACATTGCTTCTGTGTGCCATAGAAGGGGTGTCTGGAGCTGATAATATAGCTGAGATGTGGAGGCAACACTACTCCGCCTTGTTTAACTGTGTTAAAAGTGACCCTACAAAGTGGCAAATATTGTCAACAGTAATCTAGAGATAATCACCTCCAGTGAAGTCTGCCAGGCTGTAGCGCAGCTATCTGATAAGAAAGCAAGTGGATCAGACCGCATCACAGCAGAGCACCTTAAGTTTGCTAGCCCAAAGGTGACAGTGCTGCTTGCCATTTGCTTTTCTGGATTGATGACACATGGACTGCTACCTAAATGGATGTTGTCTGTTACTCTTGATGACAGACTTAACATCAAGGACAAAGCTGACAATGTTGGAAGTTTGGATAATTATAGGCCAATAGCCCTAGCCAGTGTAATATCAAAAGTACTGGTAAGGATATTGCTTGACCGTCTACGTCCTTATATTGGTACCACTGACAATTAATTTGGCTTCAAAGCTAAGCTTGGTACAGATTTGTGTATATATGCCTTGAAGGAGGCAACACAGGGGTACTTAAGGTAGAATTCATCTATGCTAATTGGGTTTATTGATACTTCTAAGGCCTTTGACAGAGTCAATCATTATAAGCTATTTGAAAAATTTAGCCACTGCCAGCATTATAAGAATTCTGGCTTACTGGTAAACCAACCAGAGTATGCAGGTTAAATGGAGTAATTCAGTCTCTGCCTCCTTCGGGGTAAGTAATGGGGTACGTCAGGGATGAGATATCCAACCAATTGACAAGATGCAAAACTGGCTGTATGATTGGTAACACCTTGGTTAATTATTTTTTATGTATGCTGATGATCTGGCCATTTTTTCTCCCAGCAGTGCTGGTTTTCAGCAGCTCTGAATATCTGCTCTGAATATGGGGTAAAATATGGTGTGTTGTATAATGCCAAAAAGAGTGCTGTCATAATATGTAGGACAAAAGTGGACAAAGATCCTGTGAGCATATTATATGCCCAAGCTAACATGCTGCTAAGAAAATTCCACATGTGCAAGGATGACGTTAAAATCAACCTGTTTAAAGCATATTGCACTCCTTTGTATACTGCTCCCTTATGGACTAAGTTTAAAAAGGCAAGCATGCAGAAGCTTAAAGTTGCTTATAATGACTGTATGAGGATACTTCTCAACAAACCCAGGTGCTCTAGAGAACAAATGACCTGTTTTGTAATGCAGGGGTCAGCCCCTTCCAGGCATTATTGAAGAGGCTGACCTAAAAATTCATTTGTTGCATGAACGTCTCCCAGAAGAGCATTGTAGTGCTGCTGGCAAATCCTAGGTTTTGTGCCATACGGTACCAATCATCACTATGGAAACACTGGAAACAGTGTCTTTTCTAGGAAAGCAGTATTATGGTTTCTTTTGTTTTTATTTCTCTGTATAGGTTTATCTTTGTTTTTTTTAATGTATGTTGTATGTCATGTCTGTGCCTTCTGAATGGACCTTGAGTCTGGCAATAAAGTTGATGATGATGATGATTATTATCCAACAGAAGTAAAAAATTATCATTAGTTTAAGTACCTTGGAGGCTGGGATCTATGTTTTTCCTTTAATGCCAAATTTGCGTATAAAGAGTATGTAATGATTGCCCTAAGCAAGGTTAAATTTAATGGCACAATTTTAAAGGGGAGTTTTGTGACTCAGAGCCTGTATAGCAAAAGAGAGTATGGGTGTTAACTAAGTGTCATGATTTTTTGTTGAACTAATAAATGAGTTATGTGCACTAACATGAGGCGGTAGATTGTAACACTATTCCATATAAGGTTTTCACCAGATGATATACAGTGATATAAAACTCTCCAAAATTGTGTTTTTCACTGTTCCTGTTATTATAATACTGTGAAGCAGATTTTGATTGGAAAACAAAAAGGTTTCTAGCATGTGAGGCTAATGGAAATGCTGGTACAGTGTGAAATTGCCCTGCAAGTGCACCAACAAAAGTTATTGTAAAATGTAATTTTTTTATATTTCTAACCCTGTTTGCTTTCTGTTGTTTGTCTCTTGCAGCTCAACAGAAGAGAAATTCCGCTGGAACAACCAAGGTAATATTTCCTTTCAATTTGTTCATTTTGTCTGGTACTCTATTGTTTGCCTTCCAGCATTGCATATTGCTGACTGTGTTTTATTATATTGGTAGCCATTGTTAAAAAAAAAAAAAAAAATCCCCCATCATGCACTAATAATATATTGATGCAATTCTGTACAAGAACAATGGTGGCTGCAGCAGTTCAAATGCTCAATCAAACTCACTCTCTGTACTGAAAGTAATGGAAAAACAACTCTAACAAAAATAAAGTCTTGTCTCTTAAACCTCCTCTCCCCCTCTGACAGCAGAGTAAAGGTCAAACAGTATTTGCAAATTATTCTCAGTATTTAGTACCTTTGTGGAGAGCCAGATGGGAAGCGTTTTCCATACATGTGAAAACCAGCATCAGTGATTGGGAATTTAAAAAGGTGAATTATGACACCTCTCTGGGCTTCTATTACAGCCTTTTAGTTAAAAACACCCCCCATACATGACACTTAGGTCTCTCTCTACCTCTTTGCTAGTGATGTAGAGATGTAAAGGGTGTTGAGAGTAGACTGATTGTGTGTGTGAGTGCATGGTTGGCGACCTTTGACAACAAACTGGTGACTGGTCAATATGTATATATATATATATATATATATATATATATATATATATATATATATATATATATATATATATATATATATATATATATATATATATATACAACGCTGAAGGCTTTTGCTGTCCATCTGCTGCACTGAAGCCCGACCACTCAGCCTCAGTGAGACTACATTTACTCATGAAAAAAGGAAAAACCCTCCCTCGCTCCAATCAGACCTTTTGATCTTGTCATCACTCACAAATCATTAAAAACCCATCACTTCTGGATCAAGCAGGTTTACAAATGTGTTTTGGCTTGTGTATGTGTGAGGGTGAGACTAAATCCAACGTAATGCCGCAGACAGCTCTGGAAATCTCTCACCGACAGCATCGACATCATCAGCCTGCAATTGCGTCAGTCAAAGTCAACAAAATCAGCCTCCTAAATCCACTCAAAATGCCTCTCTCTGCCTCTCTCTTTCTCTCTCTCCACAAGAGATTAATGTTGCTCCTTAGATTCATTTGTAAGTTTTATCCTCCTTGGCAGCCCTCTGTAACTTGAAGACACTGGGCACGTTATCAGCCTCGCTCTGACAGACAAACGGCCTAGTATCTAAGTACAGGATGGCGCCCCATAGACTTAGATCCCGCAAGATTTGTTGCTGGATTATCAGTTAGGGTTTTACCCTTGACCCGAAGGTTTATCCTTCCACATTACTCTGCGATTAGACATGAGTGAGGCTACTTCTTTAGTTCTTAATCAGCGACTGAATGAGAATTAATGAATTGTATTTTGATGGGTGAGATGTGGAAGGATAAGTAAAAGCATGGGTGTGTGGTTAATAGTGTGGCTCTGGCAGGATTACCTGTCCAGACTGTCTGGAGGCTCCAGTGTCAGTTGGTTTGTGGTGACTTAGTCTCGCTTTGCTAGACCCTCCTCCAAAGCCTGCTAATGGAGGGTCTGGCTGATTTATGTAGCATTTACAAGGCGCATATTCCACAAACACCCATTTTTGTTGGATCACCTGTTGGGTTATTCAACCATGAGTGTGGTTTAAGTCATATGCCGCAGTGTAGAAGTATAGAGACACAATCTGGAAGTGGCAAGATTAGCTGTGTCTTATTTTCAACTGATGTTTTTTTTCTTCTTCCTATTTGGATTGTCCCCATGTAGATGGACAGAAGGACATAGAGGAGGAGCTGACAACAGGCCTGGAGCTGGTAGACTCTTGCATCCGATCGCTCCAGGAATCAGGCATCTTGGACTCACAGGACACTTCTACAGGAGACAGTAAGGCCAATGTTATGATGAAGAAGGTTATCTTTCTTTGGGGTGATCTCTAGCTCACCAAGTAAGAGCGTGCACTCCATGTAAGCTGAGTCCTTTGCAGCGGGCCAGGTTCAAATCCGACCTGCGGCCCTTTGCTGCGTGTCATCCCCCATTTATTTCCCACCTTTCCTGTCTGTCCACTGTCACTATCAGGGACAAAGGGAAAAAAAAGGGAAAAAGCCCCAAAAATAATCTTAAAAAAGAAGGTTTTCTTTAAAGAAAAATGAAAAAAACACATTTCCTGGTAGTTGTCTTTACTGAGACAGCCGAGAAGGACAGCTTAGAAGAGAGTTGGTGAAACGCAATCAAAGACCAGCAGGGATGGTTATTCTGCAGAGCTGGAGTCTGCAGGTTTTTGGCTGATTAACTGTTTGAAGGTGTGTGAATTTACCAAGAAAATGCTGCTCACAAAGCCAGCCTGTAGCTTAACTCTATAATGTGGCATTGAAAAGAGTGTTCTGTCCTTCCTTGAATGAATACTAAAAAGAACACTATTAAATCCCTTTTTAGATTTAATCAAGCCTCAAGCACTTGCTCTAATTAGCATGTTCTACCTAAAGGCTGAACAAGAGCTTGTCTTTCATTAGATTTCATCACATTTTCCAAAAGTGAACTTGACAATACAACATAATTTCAAGTAGGATAAGCGTGGTGGTCCACAAACTCTAAACAATTTGTGTGTCCATTTTGAATTATGCCTTTCCTTGGATTTTCTATTGATGAAATATAATTTTCTGTGGGTTACACACCTTTTCTTTGTCTGTCAACCCATGATGAATAAGTATGCTAATGCTAACTACTTAAGTTTGTAACACAAACACACTTTAAATCTTTAAATAAATCCTCTTTTTCTGTGCTCCACAACACTTTTTTCTAGGTTCTGGCTGCCAGTCACTGAGAGTGAATCACAACAATGAAGTTGAAGGCCCTAAAACCAAAACAATAAGTTGAAAGACAAAATAGTTATAAGACAAAATTGTCTGTTTATCTTTCTAGATAGATGGTCTAAATTTCATAAGAAAATTAATATATACGCAACGTTCTTTACTTGTGTCACTCAACGTACAAAACATGCATACATAATTTACTTATTTCAACCCAAACCCTGTCCTATTCCTAAACCTAATCAAGTAGTTTTGCTGCCTAAACCAAATTGTTAAGGTCATTTAATGTGTTTCTGTAAGATCAGGTTGGTGACAGGCTGCGTTAAGATTGTTTCACAGGTGTTGCATTGGTGTTTTAATGTCAAAGTGCAAAACAGTTGTTTAGAAGAGCTCTCAGTGAGATCCTGCTCAAATGTTTTTTTCATTTGGTCCCAGGGATGATACCCATGTCTCTTGTATAGGCGACTCCATAGGGAGATAGATAGCTGTCAGGAGACATGCAAAATCATGCCAGTAGTTTGATATCCTAATCCATCCTTGCTGAGGTGTCAGCTGGCCTGCTGTTCACAGTGCAGAAAGGGGAGGCACACACACTTACACGTACACACATAAACATGCAAGTATACAGCACAGGCACATAAAGCCATAAATGTACACACATAGACAGACATGCATATAAGTCATGAATCAGGCATGAAAAAAACATGTAGCAGAGAATGCATGTATAGAATGTTTATGCACACATCCTTTCATTGCTATGCACACACACACGCATGCATGCATGCAAAACTTGGAATAGTCATTTTGTTTGACTTTCTGATTTTTAAATAACAGTTATGTAACAACCACCTGACTAGTCAGACACAAGAACAAACGTGCAAGCAAGAGACAGACTGAGAGAGACAATAAGCAAGAAATAAACACATTGGCAAAAAGGAGAGAGAGAGACCAAAATAATGTCGCCTTAAATGACTCTTTGTTAAACCCCTTCACCAAAATTGTATGCTGTTTTGGATAAAAGCGTCAGTTAAATTACATATAAATGTCAATTTAGTCTCTTAATGTCTATATATATATGAAAAAAATCAACAAAAAACTAAACTCTGATCTATCCTCCATGTAATGAACCACCCTCTCTTTATGCAGTCGCTTTTCGAGATGAACATTCAGAAAATGACAACCAGGCTGTAAACCTTAAGTTAAGCCTCAGAGCAGCTGAGCTCTCATCCAGCTCCACTACCTCGCAGAGAGATACTGGGATCAGCGTCACTTGCCATCCGTGACCTGCTCACCCACCGGCTCGTGCCGTACATGACGGTCAGGAAGACGTTTTGGCAGGGGGAAAAACTGATCAGAAAATGTAACAAAATGTTGTGGAAATGTCCAGTATCAATGTATTTGTGACTTATGTTACATGGTAATGACCATGGTGGTGGTGGCACATAATGTGTTATCATTACGTGCTGGCACCATGAACGCAATGCAAATGGAAAGTCAATTAGTATAAGTTTGTTGTGTTGAATACATGAATTCCCTGATTCAACACAGCCCTGTCTGAAAGTCTAGTAAAAAGGAGGTTGTTGTGGGTGGGTCAGGCACGGGACTTACACCCAAGAGACTGCTGATCTTGTCCCATGTGAAACAAAAAGTCAATGTTGACGTGAAAAAAAAATATAAGGTAACATACTAAACTTACATACGTAATGTACCAAAGCATGATCTATTTTTAAACCTAACCAAGTAGTTTAGTTGCATAAACCAAATGTTTTTTATGGTTCCGGCACATAATTTTAACAAATTACATGCTGGCGCCAGTTCATGGTCATTTCACATATTTCTGAGATATCAAGTTGGTTGCAGGCTATGTTAACCCTTTGACCCGTTTTCAACCTTTTTTATTAAAGAAAAATGGGTTTCTTTTAACAAAATTGTCCAAAAATAACATGGATGGTTCCATAAATTCTTCAGGTAAAATCAATGATTACTTTTATTAACTGCTGGGTGTTTTGTTCAATTTTATAGCATTTAAAAATTTTTTTATTTTATGTTATGTAATGGTATCAAAACAATATTCTGACTATCCATTTAACATCTTCTGATTTTAACTAATAGTCCAAATGATTTATAATTTCTGTTTTTTAACTCTTTTTACCTGTAAATGAGGTTTGTTGACCATAATTTCCAAGAATAGGTATAGCACTTGTAGTAACAAATTAGTGTTAGTGTTGCATTTAGCTAACAAAAAAGCATTGAAAGCATCGAAAAAAAAAAAATTTCAATCAATTTTCAATTTCAACCCGGGAGGAGAATACATTCAAAGTCGATGGGAAGACCGCCATACTTCAATACCCACCAGGTCTGGAGTTGTTGCGGAACGGCTGTGGCCATGACTGACAGTTTCCATTTACAGAACCACAAAACCTCTGACTTCAGGCTTGTCTACGCCCATTTTATGACATTTTCAAGGTGTAAGGGAAATATGATCCGCCGTGAGCAAGGTGTATTTTGTTTTGAAAATTAACCAAATGTTTTATTTTGTTTCTGTGCTCGACTTCCTGTTCCACACAATTTGCTCTGTGTTGAATTGCTGCAGAGATCTCTGGCATCCGGCAAAAATTGAAGCTCTGTGTATCTGTTCCGGAGGGCTGTGGATCGCCGCAGCTGGGACGGAGTCGGGACGCAGCCGTTCCGCAGTGGTTCCGCAGTCAGTGAAAATACACACATTGGCTTTAATGGAAACTTAATGACTCCGCAGCCGTTCCACAGTTGGTGGAAATCAGGAGTAACATCAGTAGGCTATAAGCTGTGGATGATTTATACATTATGATCCAGGGAAAATATATGAAACCATTTGAAAGATCGCTTTAATGTTAATTAAAGTGATTGAGCTGCGGAATATAGGGCCTGGTGAACATAGATATAGTATGCTCCTATTTCTGTCCATTTCTTCTACAATCTGTGTCATCTTCTTTGCCAGAGCCATCAGCTTCATCACGTATGTAGCCATGAAGTTCATGTTTAAAAACATTTTAGAGGATACAACAATGAGTCAGCTTGAGAAAGATTAAAAAGTCAACCAGAGACAGTGTTTTTTACTAACTCATGGAGCTAACATTAGCATAATTAGCTATTAGCATGAAAAGAAGCACATACAATGAGATACATACAGTACATGTGTGCGCATGTGTGTGTGTGTGCGTGTGTTCAAAACTGCAGATGCCTCCAATGGTTATCTAAATATAGACGACTGATTAAATATTAAAATGTGTCAATAGAGAACGCTGGTCATGATGTGGGATAAAATCTAGTGAACATTTTGTGTGTGTGTGTGTGTGTGTGTGTGTGTGTGTGTGTGTGTGTGTGTATGTACATAAGGAAGATTAATGTGGAGATTAATTAGCCGGAGCAGGTCTATCAGTGTCAGACCCTTCGCAACTACATGGATCCAGGTGTATGCAGATGTGGCGTGTATCACAATGGTGATGAGTGACTGAGACATGGGGGTGTGTTCACTCTACTCTAAAATGATATTAAATACATAGACTGAGACCCACTTATAGCACTCCATTTATTTCCTTTTACTACACCCCTACCTCTTCCTTATGCACACACACACACACACACACACACACACACACACACACACACACACACACATCCACATATATCCACATATATCCACACTCATCCCCTTACTCTCTCACCTTAGATGGATTCAGCGGAGCCTTCAGTGTTTCTGCCATCTGAGTGATAATGTATTTATGAGGCCCTTTACTTCCCTAAAGGCTCCACTACCCACATGAAACACTCTTAAAGTGGCAAACAAAAAATGTGGACAATATTCCCTGGCTTTGCACACACATCTGGGTTTTTGTGCATGTGTGCGAGAGTGTGTGCATCCATCTGAAGCAAGGGCAGAGTACAAATTCTTCCATTGCATTATCATTTTGTATGCCCATGTGTGCATGTATGTGTGTAGTCACCCAAGACAAGCCTATTTTGGACATGGAGGCCTTGATCTTGTAAACTCACTCAGCACTCTTAGCTTAATATCACATTTTAATAATGCACAATCACCAGCTGCACTGCCTACAGGAGCCATTCACTTTACTTTTAAGTGACTTTTCACTTTAGTCAAGTCTTATTTTTCCAATGCGCTTATCCAGAGTGACTCCATTTGCCGTTAGCTGCTGACTTTATCTCTCCCATGCAGTTGATATTGACCGCTGGCAAGCTATGATTTCTCAGTCTCTTCTGTTTATTCATCACAAACAAGGAAAGTGTCTGCTTGTGTCATGCACTGTTCTTGCTTTATTTCTTAGACTGCTGGCAAAAAAGTGACATCAGGGGAGATTAAAGGGAGAGCCACTGTTGATGGAGGACAGCTCAAGAACTCCTTTGAGAGTACAAATACTGAGCGTTAGGAATGTATAGGTCTATTTAGAGCTGATATAATGTAATAAGGTTATTCTCCAGTGCAGTGAGTTGTTTGACAGAAAGGCAGACAGATGTAGCAGTTGTAAAAGCGGCTCGAGTACAGTTGTGGTCAAAAGTGTACATACACTTGTAGAAAATCACAATGTTATGGCTGTCTTGAGTCTTCAATAAGTTCTACAACTCTTATTTTTCTGTGATAGAGTGATCGGAACACATACATGTTTGTCACAAAAAACAGTCATAAAGTTTGGTTCTTTCATAAATTTATTATGGGTCTGCTGAAAATGTCACCAAATCTGCTGGGTCAAAAATATACATACAGCAACAAAATATGTCAATTTTGGTGATGTAGCGAGTTGTGTCAATCAAATTAGCTTCATGTCATGGCCTCTTCACTTCTTCTAAGTGATTCTGATTGACTACAGCTGTTGACTTCTCATGAGCCCATTTAAATAGGGCTCATTTGACCCAGTGATTAGACTCAGCTACAAAAGCTACAATGGGAAAGTCAAAGGAACTCAGTGTGGATCTGAAAAAGCGAATTATTGACTTGAACAAGTCAGGAAGTCACTTGGAGCCATTTCAAAGCAGCTACAGGTCCCAAGAGCAACTGTGCAGACACTTATACGCAAGTATAAAGTGCATGGAACAGTTGTGTCACTGCCACGATCAGGAAGAAAACGCAAGCTATCACATGCTGCCGAGAGGAGATTGGTCAGGATGGTCAAGAGTCAACCAAGAATCACCAAGAAGCAGGTCTGCAAGGATTTGGAAGCTGATGGAACACAGGTGTCAGTCTCCACAGTCAAGCGTGTTTTACATCGCCATGGACTGAGAGGCTGCCGTGCAAGAAAGAAGCCCTTGCTCCAGAAAAGGCACCTTAAGACTCGGCTGAAGTTTGCTGCTGATCACATGGACAAAGATAAAACCTTCTGGAGGAAAGTTCTCTGGTCAGACGAAACAAAAATTGAGCTGTTTGGCCACAGCACCCAGCAATATGTTTGGAGGAGAAAAGGTGAGGCCTTTAATCCCAGGAACACCATGCCTACTGTCAAGCATGGTGGTGGTAGTATTATGCTCTGGGGATGTTTTGCTGCCAGTGGAACTGGTTCTTTGCAGAAAGTAAATGGGATAATGAAGAAGGAGGATTACCTCCAAATTCTGCAGGAAAACTTAAAACCATCAGCCCGAAGGTTGGGTCTTGGGCGCAGTTGGGTGTTCCAACAAGACAATGACCCAAAACACACATCAAAAGTGGTAAAGGAATGGCTAAACCAGGCTAGAATTAAGGTTTTAGAATGGCCTTCCCAAAGTCCTGACTTAAACCCCATTGAGAACATGTGGACAGTGCTAAAGAAACAGGTTCATGCAAGAAAACCATCAAATTTAGCTGAACTGCACCAATTCTGTCAAGAAGAGTGGTCAAACATTCGACCTGAAGCTTGCCAGGACCTTGTGGATGGCTACCAAAAGCGCCTAGTTGCCGTGAAAATGGCCAAGGGACATGTAACCAAATACTAATGTTGCTGTATGTATATTTTTGACCCAGCAGATTTGGTGACATTTTCAGCAGACCCATAATAAATTTATGAAAGAACCAAACTTTATGACTGTTTTTTGTGACAAACATGTATGTGTTCCGATCACTCTATCACAGAAAAATAAGAGTTGTAGAACTTATTGAAGACTCAAGACAGCCATAACATTGTGATTTTCTACAAGTGTATGTACACTTTTGACCACAACTGTACATTCTTGTGTTACTGCTACTTTGTAGGAACATTTGGGGTAAAAAGTGGTTTTATTTCTGTCATTAAAGTTGTTGATGAGGCACATCAGATTTCAATAAGAGGACTGTCCTCCTCAAATGATGCAATACATTTCACAAGAAATGTGATTAGAAAGTGCAATGTGATTTATAACCTGAAACGCTACCATTGACCAAGTGACTAATTTCAGCTCAGTGGTAGCTCGCTGTAGGATTCGCCAGCTAGACTCTGGCCGACTGATCTTTGGTAGATTTTGGATGAAAACCTAAACGAGAAAGTAACAGAGTAAAAGAGTTGTGGTAATGGAAAACGGCTCCACTGAGAGGTGTTGCACAGCAGTGTATCAGTGATTCTCACACTTTAATTTTAACTACAGCTGACAGATGACGTTCCAAAAGTGTAGAAGATGTGTAGTGAGACAGGGACCAAGCTCAGTCATTGGCAATGTTTTTACAAAATGAGAAAAAGAAACATGATAAATGTATCAACCTATCAACAAGTCCCCCAAACCATACGACGAAATAAGCCGTTTGTTGTTCCTACACACAATCCACAGGAGCGTCTTATAAATCAGCGCCACTTGCTTAGTTACGTATTAGTCCAGCTTTGCCAGACCTTCCTCCCCAACGTCTGGCTCGTCCACACAGCATTCTGAGATGGTAGAAAAACATGCTCTGGTTTATTGGCATTTCTTTAACCTATCACAGTCGTCATGGGTGGCGCTAAGCACCGGTCAGAGCCCCGTTGCCGCTGCAAGCCTCGGGAAGGAACTTGTTTTGGTGCACAAAGTGTACTTTAAAAGGCTGTTTTAGTCGTGTAACAGAAAACTCAGATTTGACAGATAGTCTAGCTAGCTGTCTGGATTTACCCTGCAGAGATCTGAGGAGCAGCTAACTATAGTCCTCATAAATCAACCAGAGATGAAAATGCCAACACAAAGGATGCCCAAGGCAACGGATATCCGGCCTAAATGAGTGAAATCCGGCAGATTTTCAGGTGGCAATGGAGCAATCCCGGAAGTGGAACGTCAAGGATATAGACTAAATAAAATCTGACATTTAGACACAACAAGTATGTTGGTTTTCTCTAATTGTGACCCTCCGGTCCCTCAAAGGTCAACACTGTCACGAAGTCTTTGTCTTTGTCTATGAAAGCTTTCTGCTGATTGCTTTGCCTTTGCAAGCAAATAACTCAATGCAGTGATTCCATTGAAAATAATGATTTCTTCTCAGACATTTCTATTGTCAAAAATACTGGTGTGACATAAGAAATTGGTAGCAGCTCTGCTCAAAGAACCAGAAATACACCTGCATTAGTTCTCCAAAGATACTGTACATTGATTGTTTAAAGCTATAGTTTGACATTTTAGAAGTTCTAACTATTCCTTTAACTAAGTGCTATAATCACTTATAAAGGCACATGTTATGCTCTTAACAGAGACCTGATTATTTCAGTACATCGATGAGTGACTTTGTGTATTATTAGCCTCATTCTAACACATTGATGCCACTCTCTGCTCCTCCTCCTTACACAGAGAAATATGGAGTGGAGAAAGAGAAAGACGGGTAATAGAGAGCAATAAGGAAGTGATAGAGGCAGAGAGATTGAAAAGGAAAGAGACAGAGTGTGTTTTAAATGGAGGTCAGGAACAGACTGAGATTTAAGGGTCACAGAGCATGAGAGGAAAAGAGTGGAGAGAGGCCGCAATAATACAGTGGATAAAAAGCAAATGTCTTCGAATATCTTATTCTATTCCAGCTTTTAGTCTTCTCTTTCTCTTCATTTCAGGGGCTGTTGCACACCTTGGCAGTAATATGTGTTGTCATACACATTCATTCTTTACCCATAAAAAGAAAAATACATTGTATAACATGTGGGATGTAAACTGTGTTACAAAACGCCTTCAAGGCCATGAACAGAATACATTTGTACACAAAGACGGACTGTTACAGTAAAACTGTAAAAAAAAAATTGCCCTTTAATGCTTTCTTAATGCTTCTCGTCCTTTCCTGTTTTTCCTATCAGGACAAGGACTTCTGTCCCAAAGCGCTTTGCAGCTCCACCACCAGGATGCCTATGCAGCAGCTGGTTACCATAGTAACCAAGGGCTGGCAGTTGGGGAATCGATCACAGGCCGCAGCGGGCATGTTGGAGGGGCTGTTCACAGCTACAACCAGGTGCACACCTACCGTTTCTTTTCTTTTTTTTTAATACAACTAATCAGAAAGCTTCTTTTCCCTTGAATGTTTTTTTTCATTTTAAATGTGTCAACATCCCTCTTTCATTTCTTTCTTTGTCCACCCCTCTGCTTTTTTACCCACCCTCTCTTTATTCACATTTCTGCACTACTTCATGCCTCTCCTGCCTCAATCTTTCTCACGCCTATTTATCTTTCTTTGTCCAACCTCCTGTTTCTCCTCTTCCTCTCCGTCCCCCCCATCTTCCTCCATGTACATCTATCCTTCTGTCCTTCTCCTTCTGCCTGACCCCTTCTTGTCCTCCCCTCTCTCATATTTCTCCACACGCTGTCCTCTCTAGGTGACATTGAGCCGTGCAGCTGCCCACTTAGTGGGAACTGACTCCCCCTCCCAGTCCCAGAGAGACATATATGCCCAGCAGGCCCATGGCAGCGCCTTCCACATGCCCACTGAGATTGGCACTGCACCAACTGGACCACCCATGTATTACTCCTGTGCTACTTTGCCTGCACAGGTACACTACAAATCCCAGAAGAGATCTGTTTCTTTTTTTCCAACTCAGCCATGACAATAGTTTAAATAACTCTGAAAAAACTCCATTGCTACATTGTTAGCCGGTTCCTGAATGGGCATATGTGTGCAGTGCAGTGAAGCAATTCGTTACATAGCGAGACCTGATATAACAGGATACTTCTTGACGCTGAGTCCAGCAAAAGTTGCAAGGGTTGTTTTTCCGCTCACAGGCGCTAGGGTAGAGCGAGACGACCACCATTCAACTCGAAAAAAGTCTTATAACCATTCCAATCACTCCAAAGCTGTTAAGTTAAGGTAAAGTAAGCTAAAAAAAAAACTGCATAGTCCTCTTTTAAAGTTTGTACTCCCTTGCAGTAATAGTCAGCTTGGATTCACAACAGGTACAATATCACGGCAACAAAGCATGAAAACATCCAAAGAAACCTCTCAAATTTCTCCTGCAAAATAAAGCACTTCTCTGCTTTTGATCCATGTGCTCAGTATGCCGAACACCAATGAATTGCTAAAAAGCCACTTCCAGCAGAGATTCAGAGCTACAAAGGCATAGTGGAAATAGTGCATTTTTATCAGAATATACTGTTGAATAAAGTCCAAGAAGTGGATCTTGCTGCAGAAGTGGTTTGATACATTTGGATTTTTTTATAGTCCGGATCAGCACTTGAATCTATTGTATCAGCATTTATAACAACTTTGGTGGTTGATGTTTGTTAGATTAGACAATGGTACAGATGTGTAAATTGAATAAACTGTGTCTAGTAAGGGACTTAGCTAACAAGCTTGCTAACTGTGAGCTAGAAAGCTAGCAAGAGCTTGCTTTATTTAAATGAACTAAATCAACATGCCACTACAGAGAAAACAGAAGGTGGTGGGACCAGTCAAGTGTAAATCTTCAGTTGCCATCTTCTGCAAATAAGGAAGCAACAACATTTTCACAGCCACGTTCCAAATGCAGTGACCATTTAATAGAGTTTTGGTGGCGTATTTCTTTTAAGAAAACTACAAGGTAACCCCCATGAATTCTTATCATGTCCACACCTTTTTGATACAAGTTTTTCTCCCAGGCTTAAAAGGAAATTCAAATCCATAATTATCTTACAGTACATGCAAGTCCCAGGCTACAGAAAAAATCAACCAACACACAAATACAGCGTAACAGTTATGGCTACCTCCTTTGTGCTTTGTTAGCAGATGTAAAAAAAATCTGTAAACCACTAAAAAAATACTGTAAGACAATTGTTTACTGATCTCATCGAGTGAACTTGCATCTCACACATAGTTTTCTTGACTACTTTACCACTAAAGTAGTCCTACTAAAAACACATGGTACCCCAGTGTTTACTACTGTGGCAGCCAAACTGTGCCGGCTCTTCATCGGAGCAACATTACTGCTTTTGTGGTAGCAAGTGATAACTAACTAATAAGTGAATAACTTATCCTGCATCATTTTTGCAATGGGCTTATGTGATCTGCAGGCAGTTTCTCTTGTTAGGTCGGTCAGCCACAATGCACCAAACCTGTATTCAAGTCTGGCCTTTTTTGTGATGATTTACTCTTTTATTGCTTCTTCTGCTGCACTGCGATACATATTGGGCTCAGAGTTTGGAGATTTTAAGAACACCGTGTTAATCATGTCTTTGAATTAATTTAAACAAATTTACTGGCACCGTTCAAATGCATCCTCAGCATCCTCACTTCAGCACATCTTGACGCCACTCATCTAAATTAATGGAGTGTTAAAAATGGCACCTTTCGCTCCATAACTGCAAGAGCTTACAGATATTTCTCCAGCGTATTTCCCCCGTTGTAGCAAAATGTAGCATGTTTGGAATTCTGAGGGAACTTCATTTGACGGCCCATTGCCCGCAGTCGGATTTGGTTATTAAAGTTCAGAGTTGTCCCTTTATGTTTGGGCTGATAACTCCAAGCCCCTTCATCAGGATGTTACCACAGATTAGAGTCTCTGCTCTCTGGTTATCCAGCTCCAGGGGGAGTTGTTCATCTTTCTGAAAATAATGATATGAACAAGAGTAGATGAATATTTAAAGTGAGTGACATTCCTCTTTAATGAAGTACAACTCCTCTATTACAGCGTGTGAGCTCCCCTCTGCAGGCGGTGGGATCTCCTACCAAGCTGCAGCGCCTGGGATCAGCTTCCTCTGACATGCCCAGCTACGCCACACTACAGAGGGTGTCCTCTCCCAAACAGTCACCCAGCCGACTTGCCAAGTCCTACAGGTTGGTTCAACTTCAGTCTGACCAGTTGATTTAATAAGGGCTTAATATTCGGAGCACATTACGCACAAGACATAAGACTTTTACTGTCCCAAAGCACAAAGGAATATAATCTGCTGATCAATACCAATGACGCAACAATTACTTCAACTGGTGCTAAGATTTCTGGCTTTAAAAACACTACCGCCTGCAGTCTGTATCACAATAAAAATGCCCTGCTTGTAAACGTATTAGTTATGTTAGACTAGTGCTAATACATACGTAGTTTTACATTGTACTTTATCATGCCTTAGCCTGCCTTGGAATGAAAATGGGCTGAAACCAATTTAAGTAGTGCTGCAACAAGCAGTACAACAGATTTACCACAAATGTTTGCCTGAATATAGTATAAATGTGGTTACATGAATAAAGCTAGAACACAGGTCTAGTCACTGATTAGATTTTAGTGCTACACTTTTCTAGAACATGCAAGAGAGAGAAAAAAGGATGGTGGAAATCAAAGCAACAGAGACAGAGCAATTGTAAATGTTAGTCCTTAAGATTGGTCAAGATCCAAAAATGCTGTATTTCCCAACATAATAGAATATTTTCATTAGTGCCTCCCTTCATATTAAACACCCATGTCTTAATGCCACACCCCCAGTTTTTATTGCAGGCTTTGTGTTTTAGTCTTAGGCTGAATAGTACTGCCCACAACTAGTAAACTAATTCCTGAGTTCCCATGTCTATTATGGTATTAGTCTTTAATGGGACTCAGTTTTACATCATCTCATTGTGGGGAATGTGATAAAAATACCAAATGAAACCGTTCTATTTCCTCCTCCTGCAGCACCTCATCGCCTATCAACATGGTAGCATCTGGTGCTGCTGGCTCCTCCTCCCCCCTTCCTATGGCAGCCTCCCCAGGGGGAAACCACACCTCGTCGCCCATCCACCAGCTGAGCTCAGTGGTGGGTAGCTACGCCACCCTGTCGCCCACCAAGCGTATGCTGCATCACATCGGAGCAGACGGTTACAAGATTTCCCACGAGCTGTATGCCAACGCAACCCTGCAAAGGCCTGGTAGCCTGGCAGGTAGAGGTCAAGACACATTTATTATTACCTTTTTTTGTATTTGTGTGTGTCTGAAATGCATTTTGTCATGTATTCATTTTTGGGAATAGTCCCACTTTAAATTTATCTGAAATATATGTAGATGGTTCATTTTTTTTTTTACCATTACACTTACACTAGAACTAAATGAACACGCAACTACCACAGCTGACAATGTCATGACAGAGATTAACGTGACTAAATGTATTGGTGCACCTGTTTGGGTTACCTGGTAGAGCACGCGCCCATATACTATATCAATCAAGTCTCATGGCAGTTTGAGAAAAATTCATGTTATTTAATCTATGGAATTGTGTACAATGACACGTTTTTTTCGTGTTGCTGAGGACGATTTTTAAAGTAATGTATTTAAATGGGAATCATGTTTCATGGTTACAGCGCAACTACGACAGCGAGTATTATTAAATGCGGAAAATCACGTGTAGGGACGTTGGTTGGGGTTGGCAGCAGAGAGGAGTAGCAATCAGGCAAGCACTATTTAAATAAACTCCTGGTGCACTTACAAACTTTCCAAACTTGTACTATTTGTATTTACGAGCTACACAGTTGGTTCCATTAGCGCCTGCACTAAGCCATTCAGATGATAGTGCTAACTTGCCCAATGTTTGACAAAGGGAAAAACATCTGGGGGATTATTTGGCTCGAGGTGATGGTACAAAGGACCCTAGGGTGAAATTACTCCAAAAAATCACTTTAGCACTTCACTTGACAGCAGGTAACGTTTAGCTAGCAGCTGGATTAAACACGTTTAAAATGCAAAATGCTGACAGCTAAACGGTGTAAAGGGTGTCTGTATTTCACTGTAGGATTCCAACAGGGGGGACGTTAAGCAGTCTGCAGTTGCTGTTGTCAGAAAAACAACACAGACCGTTTATTCACTTGAAACTAGTAAGCCTCATGGTGCATTCAAAGTTATTGTAAAAGGTTTTAGCACCCTAGTGAGCTGTGTGGACTGTACTTGAAGGGAACTTGGAATTAACAAGGGTCCTACAGCACTATGTTTGCCCTGGCCCCCTCAAACAGGCGAATCTGCTCATGGTGGTCATGGCATGTAAAGTGATCAAAACATAACTGATTTTCTGTAAATGTGTTTTAAGGAGTGATTCAAAGGACAAGATTGACTTGACCTAAACGTAGTGATCACCTTGACAACACAAAGTATATAGTTATTCATCCACCCACCTTTCTATCCATCTGTCAGTATATCTAACGTCCATTCCAACTGCGTTCCAGGCTCCAGAGGTTCCTACAGCAGCCAGCACAGTCACCTGGGCGCTGAGCTCCGACCCCTGCAGTCTCCTGAACACCACATCGACCCCATCTACGAAGACCGAGTCTACACCAAACCCAACCTTAGAGGACAAGGTAAGCTGACATGGGAAATGAAGGCTGAGGAAAATAAAGACTTGGTTGTTTTTTTTGTTTTTTTTTTACGATGGAAAGGACTGTGTACAAATACAGACTCAACAAAATTGTATCCCAGAAGGCAATGGGAGCAGAAAGGAGGTGTTGGGGAGAGAGATTCTGAGCAGAATGCGAACATTTCATAGGCAGGAATTGTAATTGTTGGTCCTCATTGCTTATAACTGTTCTATAACATATTAGTCAATGACTTATTAGAATCAGAATCAGAATCAGCTTTATTGACCAGGTATGAAGACACATACGAGGATTTTTTTTTGGAGCATAGTTGCTCACAATGTGCTTACACAGACAAAACAACCAAAAAATATATACACACTAGAATATACACATACTCTAAACAGAAACAATATAGAGGCATGAGTGCAAGAACAGTTTAATAAAAATTATTTAAATGTGGAACATAGTGCAAAGGGTACTGGGATAAATAGTATTATGTTATTATGTTACAATAAGAACAGTATGAACATTATGAACAGTTCTGAAATAGGAAATGAGAATGATGAATAAATAACAAATAATAAGTGAGATATGAGAATGGGAATGATGAGTAAATACTAAATAAGTGAGATATGAGAATGATGAATAATACTGATAAGTGGAATAATAGTGGAACCAGTAAACAGGTGCTGTTTGGAGACAGTGTTACCATTAATAAAGCCTTTAGATGTAATTAATAGATGCATTATAATGGTTACTTAATAGTGTGGCACTGAAAAGGTAGAAGGAGCTGGAGGGGACAGATAGTAACACTTGGAGTTGGTCAGAGCGAGACTGTAAACAGAAATGTGCTTCAAATAGTCCAAATTTATAAATAGCTGCAGCATGCTGTAAATCACCCACTGCACCTTCTAAATTTAAAAATCGGTGTGTAGAACAAGACATCAAATGAAACACTGAATATGAGAAAGGTCAAAGAAATACTGTTTAGCATACCGAGAGGTAGAACAGTAAAAGTCTGGTCGAGTTTAGAAGATGGTGTTTTTTTACATGGTGTTATATTAAAGGCTGCTGTGCAAAAGGGATTTTCTTGCCCCATCTCATCATGTAGCGCTATTTACCAGATCAGGTAGGCAAATCCAATTGGGGTCTCAATGGCAATTTGTCTCTCAGTCACAGTCTGTTAACTAATTAGTTTCAAGGCTGAAAATTAATCTCAATTAATCCCATGGGCGTTAGCTTGGGTGCTTTGAAATCAAAGCAAATCAACCATGTCCTAAAATGTTGTCAATGCTGTGCTGCCGGTATGGTTGCTGGGACAATGCATGTTGCTGTAAAGAGAAATACACCCAAAGAATACTTTTTTTCCCAAATATGAGAGAAACAGCTTATTAATTAAAAGCTTTGAGGAGATGCTGGCTCCCGGCACACACTGATAGGTCACTTTGATACATCAAAATAACTCAATCATCTCCAGCTTTGTGTCAGTGAATGGAAGTCATGACAGCGGCACTTTGATTGTCAGATTCTTTTCTTTTGTTTGACAATGACTTTTTTTTATTACTGTGCAACACAAAGTAGCTATTGAAGCATGTTTCAAGGTTAATTCAAAAAGTTTCAAGATAACAAACAAGCAAGTTGGAAAACAAGCAGACAACACACCTGACTTCGCATCACATCACACACATTATCACTCAGATGGCAGAAACACTGAAGGCGCTGCTGAATCCATCTGAGGTGAGAGAGTAAGGGGATGAGTGTAATATTATGAGTATGGATATGTGTGTGTGTGTGTGTGTGTGTGTGTGTGTGTGTGTGTGTGTGTGTGTGTGTGTGTGTGTGTGTGTGTGTGTGTGTGTGTGTGTGTGTGTAGTAGAAAGAGGTAGGTGTAGGTTTATTAGTGTATAAGAAGGAAAGAAAGGGTCTCTGTCTATGTATTTCATATCATTTTAGAGCAGAGTGAACACACCCACCTGTCAGTCACTCATCACCATTGTGATTGTGACACATGCCACATCTGCATACACCTGCATGCATGTAGTTGCGGAGGGTCTGACACTGATAACCTGCTCAGGCTCATTAAGCTCCTGTTCTGTCATGCACACACACACACACACACACACACACACACACACACACACACACACACACACACACACACACACACTGTTGACTGTTTTTTTTTCCGGATCATGACCAGCGCTCTCTATTGACTGATTTTTATATTTAATCAGTCGTCTATATTTAGATAACCATTGGAGGCATGTGCAGTCTTGAACACACACACACACACACACACACACACACACATACACTGACACAGCCCAACAAAGCGAGCTGGTGTAAGCGTGTTGACTGTCATGCCCAATTTGTTTCCTAGCTGCTGTTTAACAAAAAGACAAATTCTCTCTCTGTTTGAGACTGACAAAGAAAGTTTGTTATTATGTTTTGATGTCTTTCCATCAAGGCTAGACTACCAGCCAGAGACTGGTCTGGGGCCCCAACCCCTCACTGTGTGGCAATTAGTTTCTAATTAACTGTAAATACTTAATATACCAGAATATAAACCAGAATTATAAAAGCTTTAAGACACACACAGAGAGTGGAGATTCAGAGGGCGCACATCTCCGTGCATGTTAATCTAGTAACCCCGGTAATCTGGCTATGCTGTAAAGGTTATATGTTATGTTTTAATTGTCATCGCCAAGACTCTATACAGGTGCCTGTGTTAATTTACCTCTAATTTTTCCATGTCTGTTTTATTTCACTGCTTCTGTCTGTTGTTGTTGTTTTTTCAAATTATATTTCTCTATTGATCATTTTGTGAGTCCACCTTATCCCATCTGTTGAGTTTTTACTGGAGTTTGCCATATTTATTTAACCCCTAGCTATTTTAATTTTTTTTTTCCTTCCTCTCTGCTTTTTTCTTCTGTGCTGTGTTGTTCCATTGCTGCTGGTGTTGTTGCTTTTTTTTATCCATTGTGTCTATGTGTACGTCCTTATGTTGGCACTCGTGTTTGGTTTTGATTTCTTCTTCCCCCGCTCCCTGGCCCTCCTCGGCTACAACAAACCCAGTGGTGAACCAATTGTACCAAGAGGTCCTCAACTATCTGCTCTGTCCTTACGCTCCTCTTCCTGCTTTAGCCCCGCCTTCCCCTGGTGTCGACCCAATCCCCTTGCAGCGAACAGGAAGCCAGAGCGCCACCGCCACCTTCCAGAGAGGCAGCTTCGCCGCAGGAAGCGGGGCGGCTGACTACGCCAACCCTTACCGCACTCTGCAGTTCTGCCCGTCCACCGAGTCGCCTTACAGCAAGTCGGGCCCTGCCCTCCCCCCTGAGGCCGTTCTGGGCCGGTCTCCATCAGTGGACAGTATTCAGAAGGACCCAAGGTGAGGAAAAACAAAACTTGTATATATATCGAATCAGCTCTGGCTTGTTGATGAAGCCCTTTGTTCCTTTGTCCCTTCCCACTTTCACTGAACTTACTGATGGCCAGATTCACCAAATTAAACATAATTATGCAAATATTATAAATAACCTGGAGACATTAACATTGAAAAAGAGCAGTCTTCAAAAGAGTGTCAACGTGTCAAAGTGTAACATGGTGACACCAAACAGTTTGGAGAACCTCAACTAAGAATTGACTGTCAGGATATGACTATGAATCTGGGCTTTAGTATGAGGAACACATCACGCCACATTTTTCACTGTCCTCTCTAGTTTTCCTGGTGTTGGGGCTTATTCACACTGCCGTATAAAGGCCTGCACACACCTCTCGGTCCAATTTATAAGTTTGCTTTCGCTGTCAGGAGTGG
Source organism: Percina caprodes (assembly GCA_013375575.1). NCBI lineage: Eukaryota > Metazoa > Chordata > Actinopteri > Perciformes > Percidae > Percina > Percina caprodes. The sequence goes on along the minus strand of JABXJD010000150.1, from coordinate 1,078,252 downwards.
AGTGCCTTTCTATCAGTGACAATCAGTCGCATTCTGTGCAGTAGGTTGACACAGTTAATGCGGAAAGTGCATGAAGTCTACATTTAGACCAAGAGACCGCTGTCTACAAACATGGGTGTGAGAGAGAGAGAGAGAGAGTAAGAGAGACAGATAGATAGACAGACAAGAAAAGAGTAAAAGGGAGTCACGAACAGTGTAATAGCTGTTTTTTTCATTATTTTGTCCTACTTACAATAAAGTTTGAAGTACTATTACAATTGTGTCTTGGATTTTTCTTTTTTAGCCTCTTTTTTCGGACTAATGACTGCAGAGGAATATCACCACAGCTAGAAGCTGCCTTATTAACTCAAATATAATATTTCTAATAGAAATAGAAGTTCCTTTGCGCTAAACTGCTTATTATACGGTAACTGTATTTGGAAGCACAAGGACATCTTTCTGTTTCGTGAGGATAAGTGACTTTTGTTGTTGTTGGCATTGCTCTCTTTCACCCATTGTCCAAGTGTTTATTTCTTTGTGCACATTGCACTCACTTTGTCTGTTTGTTCAATCTTGAGCTCCAGCATCATTGTTGTGTAGCTTCCAGCATCCACACATCTGCACTGCTACATTCAAAGGACTGACTTGTGATGCATGGCATTTTGCTTTACCTTCACAACATGCACAGTCAGTGCTTGCACTATATGAATGAGACAGTGCTATTCAAGTAGCTTGTTGTCCAAATTGCGTTAAAGGGAGGGTCCCCCAAGATTATATTAATACATTCTGATCCTGCAACTGTCAAGTTTTACTGTTAACAAGCTTGCTGCACTGCTGTTCTTGCAGCTCAAAGAGGAATTGTTTGAAAAGGCCTTTTCTTATGTATATATTTCCTAATATTTGTTTAAACAACTCCTGTAAAGAGACCAAAACTAACAATGTGTTAATCCATCTCTCAGAGCTTTCCGGCCTTTCTACCGTGTCTGTGGCACACAGCCTCAAGACCATTTGTTCCTACTGAAGACATATTTCAAACAAAGAAATAGTGCATTGGTTGGGGGCTATTCTGATCTGCTGATTAACCCACATTTGGTACTCTAGTTGATATTTACAGCAACAGGACGGTGAATGTGAGTTTCAGATGCACGTCAGAGCCCAGAGGTCTTTGGCAAAGAGGAACAAGATATACATGGTTTTGGTTATAAAATCAAATTATTTTTTTGGTTTTGGTCTTTTCATGGGATTTGTTGTCAACAAGAAAAATATAGACTGTCACCAGCGTTATCCTTTAAACAATCACAGCCAGTTTTTTCGGCTATTGGCCAATTGGTTACGTAGCTCTTAAGTGCTAACACCACAATACTTCAAATTAGATTATCCACATCTCATTTGGGCATAATCTATGTGTATTTTATGAAAGTGTGAGTTATTGGAAACTGGCGGCATATTAAAAAGACTGGACTTTTAATGACTAAATAGAAATCCTTGGATTAAAAAACAGAGTACAGAGTATATAACTGTAGCTTCAGTTTTTTATTAAAACAATTTCAGGTGAGCAACCATTTATCTCCACTTGCCACCACCTCAGTAATGCGAGAATAAGTAGTTGCCAAATACACACATGTGTATATATATATATATATATATATATATATATATATATATATATATATATATATATATATATATATATATATATATATAGATAGATATTTAAACATTGTTTAAATTGAACCTACACATAACAGGCTTAACAGCTTAGCTTGTCATTTACTCGCCATTTAGCTTTACTGGTACAAGTCCTGCTTTTCAGAGATAAAAGCTAGTCATTTTCAATCACACAGAGAAATTCAAATTAATTACACATGGTGGATTTTGTCATCTATATTCAACAGCCCTGTTGACTAACCTGTCAACCATGTAATAACTTGATGCATTTAAAACAGGATGACACAGATGAGAGAAGAGGCATTGTTTAAATAAATGACATATATATGGTTTAATAAGGATGTTAGGTCTGTAGTATGGCGTGGACTCTGCACAAGACCTTGTAAACTCACAGGTAAACCTGGTTGTTTTTAACCTATGGTTAATCAGATTTTCTGCCCGCTGTCTGAAAGTACAGTGATAATTGGCTGGGAATATCTGAAGGTTTCAAACATACTCTCGCACTATGCAGCACCAGCCATGACCTAAACATCCCATTTGGTGAATGAATGTGCAAAGAACAAGGCAGCACCCAGTTTGTTTTATCATGCGACCCTCTCTTTACCTGACATATCCACCATCTCCCCACCACCTGCTCTAAATGCATGTCATTCACCCTGCCCACCTGCTCCACCATTGCCTGATAACCAAATGTTGAGAGAGAAAGACTAGTCTAGTCGCTACATATGGATTTCTATTTACTAATCATCACTATTATGACGGTTATTGAATAATTTGTTGCCAGACAGCCAACAAACACATCTCTCTTGTTTCTCTCTGCCTGTCCCCCCTCGATAGGTACGACCCTGAATTCCTTGTGTGGAATCAAAATCAAGCCGAGCAAAGAATGACAAAGTAATCCAACTATTTATTTATACATATTCTGTCTATCTATCTTACCTTTGTTTCATTCACTGAATCTTTCCATCTTCTCTATATGACACTATGCAGATGTTAATGTTAACGGCCACATGACATCTCCCATTTGTATTGTCACCCATTTAGTGCTTTATAAAACAGTGATCACTATTATTTTAGCATCATAAATTGTAGACTACATCTAGTGCTGGCTTTCAAAAGCACTTTGCATTTAATTATGCCATAACATTAGATGGCATCCTCTGTGACCTGAAAACATTAAGAAAGCAGTTAAAAAACAACAACAATCAAATCAGTTTTAAGGTACATGTCTAATTGAATTAACTAATTACAAATTACTGATTGCTTATTTCAATTTGTAAATGTTTTTTTAGATTGTAAATATTCCTCATTCTCTCCTTTTGGCTATCCACAGATCCCTCCATCCATTCATTTATATCTGTTGATTCATTCGTCTCCATTTTCTGTCCTGGTGATTTCTGAATGTGCTTTGTAGCTATTTTATTCATGTAGATGCCCAGTTTAAAACGCCAATACAAATATGCACATTTTTGTAGTTTGTCCCACTTGTTTTGTTGCTGCTTATTGACTAATTTTAGTGGAAGTGTGGTTGAACTTGTCTTTGAATCGTTATCATTAATCAATATTTTCCAACCAATAAACTGTTACATTAGCTGAGAATACTGGCAAGACACAATACGGGCAGAAACAACTGGCAGAAATATTAGCCAACAATAGTAGGCCTACTAAAAAAACAACATTACAATATTGGCAGAAATACAACATTAGCTAACAATAAATACTGAATGAGTCATAACATCAGCTAGCAATGTCAGAAACATACCCACTGCTGCCAACTCTCACGTATTGGCCTTGAGACACACGCATTTGACTGGTTTCACATGCTCACACGCCACACCCCCGATTTCTCACGCTGATGTGTCGGTCAAATTTCTCAAAGATGAGTTTATCTATAGATCTACCTGTTGAGCCACTCATGATTGACTAGTTGTGCTTTCAGAGAGGATGGGGGGTTTCAAGAGCGCTCTCTGTCTGTGGAATTTTCAAAAGGTCGCAAACTGAGAAAAAAATTGTCATCAGCCATCCCAGGTGCATTTCCCCCGCCTTCAGGTTCGTATCCGTAGAAATAGTTCTAGCAGAAACATTTACTGTGTAATACTCTTTATTATATATCTCCTCACAGAATATAGAAACAAAACCTATGCCATTGGGTTGCCAGGGCAGATACTGGGAAACGTTGGGCCACTATTGTGCTTCTCTAACCTCTGTACATCTCTGAATGTAACTGTAAATAATTCATCCAATGTTTCATAAAATGAATAAATAGTCTTTCTTTTCCCAAAGAAGTAAATGCAGTAAGTGGGGCACAGAGTATGAGGGCCAAACATTACTGAGAAAGGCTGTGATATAACACATGCACAACATGAGCCATGCTGTGTATTTTCTCTTATTTTCCAGTCTATTAATTGGACCTTGTGGTGGGGAAAGGACTTGATTGAAGAATACATTTCCCTCACTGCCTAATCTAAAGAGGTTTGGTCACCAGCCCCCTGGTGTCCAACAAAATGGTTATTTCTATTTATTCAGTTTTAAAGGATTAGAATTTATGTAAATCAGTGGTTCTCATTCTTTTGAATTTCAGAGGTCCTAGTTGATCCCTCTGGTAGACCAACATTAATTTAACTTTGGGTCCCTGGTCCCTACACTGAGAACCGTGTATGTGTGTGTGTGTGTGTGTGTGTGTGTGGTAGTCAAGAGAGAGAATGGGAGAAGGAAATTTGTGTGAGGTGAATCTGTTCACCACAGACCCAAATCTTCTCAGCTGTTGCTGCTGTCATATGCTACTGTCTCTTCATGTGGCTCATTATGTTTGGCACATTGTCTGGGTCACTTCTTATATCTTCTTAATGAAGTGATGTCTGATTAACATTATTTAAATGCTAAATGCCCTAATACCTGTTGATACTATACCTGTTGATACTGTGCAAAGGCTCTTAACCCCACAGTTTTGTACATATCATGTAAGACTTGATTTCTCAATTTCTTTGCACAAAACTCTCCAGAAAGTGCCATTTAATGTTTTTTTGTTTGTTTTTTTATTCCTGGGGGGGCATACCCCCAGACCCCCAAAGGCAAAATTTGGGTTGGCCCCACCAAATCTCACTCCAAGGTTTTTGGAAAAGTTGGCAGCTCTGCATACCATTAGCTAGCAATACTAGCGGAGGCATAGCATTAGCTAACAATATCCGCAGAAAATTAGCTAACAACAAATATTGGCAGAAACATATCATTAGTTAACAAATACTGGCAGAGACATAACATTAGCAAACAATGCTGGCAAAAATGTAAAATTAGCTAACAATAAATACTGACAGAGACATAACGTTAGCTAACAATGTCTGAAAAATTACATTCGCTAACAATACTAACAGAGAGATAACATTAGCTAACAATATTTGTAGAAACATAACATTAGCTTACAATACTAGCAGAGACATTACTTTAGCTAACAACACCTAGCAGAAACATAACATTAGCTATAGCCTACTAGCAGAGACATAAGCTAACAATACTAGCAGATATATACCATTACTGAAATAGATGCTGCTTTGTGTTGAAACAGGTCATGCAGCAAAACCAATTTCTGAGGATGTGATTTAGGCAACAAAAAGGATATATGTTTTACCAATCAGAAATTTTTTCATTTTCAAATGCAGGCTGTTAATTAAAAGGCCGAAATATAGTTCTTTCCTCCGTTTATTTTTGACATGATCAGTTTTTTGTTATTCATTTCTGAAAATTGTAATCAATAACATTTAATTTTGTTTATCAAAGGTAACTCATGATATAGTTTTAGTCTAGTTTTAGTTGTTGTCTTAGAAAACCATTGTTTTCAAAATTAACACTGTTTCAAAGTTTCCTCTAATGTCTCTGATGAAATGGAGTGGATAGACTATGTGGAGAAAGAAATCAGGATACTAAATAGATGATAACTGGAAGTGTGGCCATTTCCACCGTCTTGAGCTGGCTCCTTTATGATACCTTTATCTTGTGTCACAGCTGATTTGTCTAGCTACACACTGGCACAATCTTGCAAATCATGTGCGCTACTGTGGAGACAGCCTCTATGTACTCCAATGAGTTTCCTCCTTCAGGCTGCCAATAATTTATGGAAACGTTCCCACTAACAAAAAGAAAGATTTTGTGCTGGACAGGATCTGACCTGATCATGAAAGTGCCTCTTTTTATTTCATGCTCATGAGCCCAGTAAGAATTACTGATCCATATTCAGTCACAGGGTTGAGATAGACTCCATGTGGTGTGTATTTCTCAGCTCTGCCTGACATCTCCTGACCTTTCGTTCATCTCTTCCAGCCTCAGTGGGCCAGTCAGTCAGCCATGCCATTACACCCTCAAACGCACACACACGCTGTCTGGGCTACACAAACATTTACACACACTTTTATTTTTCTTTCTCTAATTTTCTCTTTGCCTCCGTCTCTCTTTGTCTTTCTATTCATTCATTTTCTCACTCTAACCTCTGTTCCACATTGAGGACAAGGTGGGTTTAAATAATAACTGGTTTTGATTGAACTGATTGGCTTTGTAGTAGCAGTGTTATATTTTAAATATTGTAAAACTGAAATCTTTTTCATCTAATACAAGAATACATTTCTATAACATTTCACATTGTAGCATCTACTGTACACTGCCAATCTGTGAATGCACAGTATTTCACTGGTGCTTTCCCAATGCAATCAAGTTTCCTGTGAAAAAAGACAATTTTACAATGTAAAAGTTAAGAGTTAAAACAGAAAATTCTGGCTCTATAAGTTTGCAGACCTTTTGTTCTGTAAGGTTCAGTTACCTTGAGGCAGCCAGTCCATTTAAAAGTCTACAAAAGAATTAGAACAGAAGGTTGCTCTTGACAACAGGATATATCAGAGCATCCTCAGTAGCCAGCTAGCAATAATCAATTACTAAAAAAAAATTGTTCATGCAACAGTCCAATATCAGCAATTTGAACTCTGGATACAGATTAAATAATATTGGGAAATTCTAACTCCTCTTTGCCTCCAACCAGTGCTTCAAAACATGGTATGCTTTGTATTGTATTTAGGAATTTATTGCATCTGATAATTGGACATTGTTTGTCTTCTGTTGTATAATAGTGCCCAATCCTAAAACAGATTATAGAGATAGAGAGAGAGAAATAAGAGCTGAAAAAGCAGAGAGCTCAAGCACGCTACAACATAGCAAGGATAATTATACACTGTTGATCAGTTACTGTCCTAATTTACCGTCCTAATTACTGTCTCAATCAGCTGAACTTATAGTAGACTGATCCAGGGTGACCTCTAGTTCACCCAGTAAGAGCATGCGCCACATGTGGACTGAGGCCTTTGCACTGGCCCGGGTTCAAATCTGACCTGCGGCCCTTTGCTGCGTGTCATCCCCCATCTCTCTCTCACATTTCTTGTCTATCCGCTGTCACTCTGAAATAAAGGAAAAAAAGCCCCAAAAAATAGACTGATCCCTGCTGGTCTGTTGCTGCTCGTCTGAGGTCGGTATGTTTTGTGATACTAACAATACAGCAGTGGGTTAGGGTATTTAATTTTCTACATGCTATGCTTTGCTGTAAATACACTGTAATGTTTTGTTGTAATTTTAGCCACTTTTTTTCAGTTGTTAGATGTCTCACTTAAAAGTGAGTACAGTGAGTCTGCACCTTATTTTTCACTTCCTTTATTCCTTCCTCCTTTCTTCGTTTTGTGTCAGTTCACTCTCCAGATTTACCCTACTTGTATGTCTGTATTTCTGTCCATCTATCGGGGAATGAGTCATCAATTTCACCCCACCACCACCCTCCCAGCAGTCGTCAATGGTGGCAACACAGACAAATATATACACGATACAAATAGCATAGTTCGCCTTCTGGTTTCAAATTGCTCTATTCCCCCAAAAAAACCTGACTCACAGGAAATCCCTTTCAGCCCGCTATCGCAGTGCTCATCATCTGCCTGCAGCCCTCACATTACAGCGCCTCGCCCTGCTTTCTGAATACATAATTCATAGACTGTTTCTTTATTTACTGGGTTTAATTGTTGGTTTGCCTGCATCTTGTATTGTGGTGTAAATGTTTTGGCTGTGGTTGACTTGATCGCACAGAAACACACACTCCCACACCTAGACAAGTGGTGAGCTGAGATAGCCCACCTGGCTGGTTGGGAACAAAGAGTAGATTGACAGTTTGTCAGTACTTTGTCCCAGTCCACTGGGTCCACATTTGAAACATTAGGCTCCCTTGGGGGATTTCATAGTCACACACAGATACACACATGCACACTTAGTCAGTAAATGTCTTTCTCACACATAAAATGATAAACTTATTTTCTCTCCTTTTCCAATGCTCCTTTCCTTCTTAACAGTATTTCCCCCTGTTCATTTTGGCTATCTCATCTCATAGAAGCCAGACCCACGTGGAGCGTTTGTCAAATCAGCTGCTGGTCGATGTCACTGGTCCCTCCCCTTTCCGCCTTGTAGTCAAGATTGCGTCCATTTGGTGCGAGCAGGGTCCATCGTTTTAGGGGGTTATCCGGGTACTTTTAATGCACTGACGTTTTGCGTTATCAACACTATATACTTAAAACTAAGTATTTGGAGTGTGCAAGTAGGTGGTTTGAGACACAGCCTCTGACTTGTGAAGATTTGAACCAACTGCAGGACAGAAGGGTAGAGGGACAAGGTTGTAGCTAAACTAGTAGTCTCGCTTTGCCAGACCCTCCTCCAAAGCGATCTGAAGGAGGGTCTGGCTACTCCACATAGCATTCGGGGATGGAGGAAAACGTACACTGGTTTATTGGCATTTCTTTAAACCAATCAAAATCGCCATGGGCGGTGCTAAACTCCACACAGATCCACTGAAAAATAGCCGTGAGAGAGAAAACTCAGATAGGTCAGTCTAGGTAGCTGTCTCAATTTACCCTGCAGAGATCTGAGGAACAGTTAATCATAGTCCAAATCCATCAAATTTAAAATTCCAACACAAAGAAAGCAGAAGGAAACGGAAGCGGAATGCAGCACCGTTAGGACATGGAACACAAAGGATATAGACAATTAAACTAGTGACTGCCAAATGTAGCCTAGCTTCGTGAACCTTTTTATTTATTTTCTGAGGCCAAATTATTTTATCATGATAATATTTGCTGATAAAGATAAGCTAGTTATATCACCTGTGAAGTTTTAAGGGATGTGGGGGAGGATAAATGGACTGAAAATAGGCTCCCCTTATGGAGTTTTCAGGCTAAATATCTTTTGTAATTATCTATGGTCTCTCAAGGGCCATGGAAATCACCAATACACACACAGAAGTCATGTTTTCCAGAACAGCAGTGCTATTTAAATATGTTGCATATTGTTTTCTGAACTCCAATTAATCAAATATTGCCCAAGTGAACACTATTGCCTTGAAGTTCACAGATGGCTCAGTAGTGTTTGCTCATCCTGTTGTGATGTGTTAGCAGAGTGTGTGGGACTGGAAGCACCATACCCTCCTGCGATCCCTTGTCTCTGGAACGAGAGAAACGCACATACACACATTGAAAGAGAGAGAAAAATGCTGAGTAAAAAGTAGCACAGCTCCAGGCTAGAGTTAGTGAATGAATGAACCATTATAGTACTGCTTTCTGGAGCGGGCACACAGGAGAGAAAGACAAGAAAGAAAGAAAGTCTCTTCTTTTCATTTGGTTTCACTGCAACTGTAGGTAAATAATTTTTAGAGCGTCCGAAAACATTTGTTTCCGTGTGTGTGCGTGCGTGCGTGCGTGCGTGCGTGCGTGCGTGCGTGCGTGCGTGCGTGCGTGTGTGTGTGTGCGTGCGCCCGCCCCCGGGAAGCATCACAGCCTGAGGCCTTGGGTTGAGTTTGATCCGCTGTGATGTGCCGCTGTCTCTCTGGGGCCACAACTATTCTAGTCCCTGGCTCTGTCATTGTGTGTGTTTTCTGTTTGTGCATGTTCGTGTTTCTTTCTCACCTATTCAAGGCTCCTGTCATCTCAACATGTGTGTGCACAGTGGTGTGTTTTCCTGTTTTGGTGCTCTGAAGCATATTTGTATGTTTTTTGTAAGTGTGTGTGTGGCTGTGTCAAATGTCCTGTACCATAACTGTCCATTCCATTGTATGCATAAAGTACCACTTGTGTGTGTGTCTATGTGTTTTCTTGTTTGTGTGTGTGCATGTGTGTCTGCAGTTACATGAGGGGGCCCCCCACTTTGACCTCACACTTCTAGAAGAAGACTGCCAGATAGAAGAATGGGCGCAATGAGAAAAGAGAAAGAGAGTGAGAGTATAATAATTATTGTAGAGTGCTGCCAGAAGTGCCACTTTGGTCTTCAAGTAGTGGTTATCCCTTAGCCACTGATGTACCGGTAACATCACTGTGTGATGTTTTGATCAGTAATGGACCTGAAAAACACTATCGCAACCTCATTTCACCAATTCAGTAGTTGCACCTTTCAAGAAAAGGATGGAGAAAACAGCAGTGTTAATGGACTCTTATGAAAACTTCCTGTGAGCTGTTGAGTTTGTCTTCTTGTAGCTAAAACAATTACAGAGTGTATGAGTGGATGTTCTTGATTATTCAGTATCTAGTGAGGTTTTTACTGCACCATGACGTGGTCAACTTGAACTCAAGCTCCATTGTTTACCCTTAGTTATATAAAGCTTAAACAGAACGTAACTGTACTGTCATTTGTTGTACTGCTAGCAGGCTGTTATTTTTCCTCAAAGTGATCAATGTTACTTCACCAAGAGACCATATATTATAGACCTAAAATATATTCTTTGGGGCGTTTTCAGCCTTTCTTTTAATAGGACAACAGAAGACATATAAGGGGAGAGAGATGTGGAATGATGTGCAGCAAGAGGCCTGCAGCGTCGAGCAGTAAATCTCTATATATGGGTACCTGCACTACCAACTCAGCTATCCAGGCGCCCCAAAAAAGTAGGAGTATTTTAAACTAGGTAAAGCACTGTAATGTGAACACATAGTGCCATAGAACGATATAATCAGAGCAGCAGGTGCTGGTTGTATTCAGCCACCACAGACCTCCGGGACGCCGGCTACGGAGTGTATTGACGGCAGTGGCAGTTTAGCCACCAATAGATGACGACGAGCCAGCGACAGGCACCGTCAGATGACGCTCCTTTCAGTGGCCACGGTAGTGAAGTTTAGCCGTCATGTGGCTGGCCAAGTAGGACTAAATCCATGGTATTGGAAAGGGGCTTTAATTCTTGTTATGTTTTGTTTTTTGTGCATGATCCAAAAACATGCCCAACCTCTGTTTTTTCACAAATTGCACCCTGACTATTAGTAACATTTACCATGATTTAGCAGAACAGAGACACTGATAAATAAGCATGTTTCGCAGGAAGACACCCAACTTACTAACTGATCGAGGCAACCGTAGACCAGCAAGTCCTGTGTTCTGCGAAGTAAAATTACTGTTTTTGTCAAAGGAGTATGGTGGCTTTGAAGAGAGCATATGGATCTAACGGTTTCAGTTCCCATTCGGTAAGGAGTGTCTGACAGCAAGGTAAAGCGGTAAAAATATTCTTAGTAAAGCGTACACTTAAACTAATATTGATTTTTGTAGGTGTGTTTTTCTTCTTTTTTCTGCCCCCGTCCACAGCAGTATATTGCTTATCTTCTGTGTCAGTACTCCTGCCTGCTTCTCCAAACTATCTAGCCTGTACTTCTGTAGGAAATACACTGAATATGGATAAGTACCTCATATAATCTCACTTTATTTTCACAATGCCACAACATAAAATAATCTATTACACTTAATTTTCTCTAAATCTCAGTTTGGCTCAAGTAAAAGTACTGAAGTTTACCGTATTCATAAGCTGATCCTACTGTATGTTTTGTATGGAAAATATCAATCTGTAAATCAACTTTAGTAACAATAGTTGTTAATATTTGCAGGCAAGAAAAGAGTAAAAGGAAATGTACTGATATATATATATACAAAGATGCATAAAAAAGTATTCACGTTACGTAAAGTTGTTTTTTTTAACCCTTACAATTCACCAAATGATTCCATATCTCTCTGATAAGTGAAGTTATTAAAGAAGCTTCATGTCTACAGGCGTTGTTATCGCTAGTGTCCCACTTTCTAATTACAATGTAAAAAAAACAACAAAACATACAAACACATCTGACAGCCCGTTCAGCCGTAACGTTAGATGTATTATCGGCCAATTAACCCACAGGGTGACCTAAACAAGGTTATGTCATCTCTGATCATATTTATGGAGGCGTATGCTACTGTACTGTATGTCTATCACACCATTATGTACATTATGTTAACGCATGTATATTTGTGTAGCAAATTGCCTGGAGCAAGGTGGGAAAAGAAAGAGACATTATGTAGGACAAGAAAGTAAAAAAAAAAACACTAAAGAAAAGCAAATTGTTGAAGAGAGAGTGGACTTAGAGTAAAGTGAGTGTGAGAAAAAATAACCTTTGAAATATTTCTCTGTTCAATTTCCCCATTTTCCAAGAAATGGGTTTATCCCATTGGCCCATTATGAAACTCAGAGACAAAAGCTTTCTAATCTTGGCTCTTCTGCTCTGCCTTTGATGGCTGGGCGTGTAGGCAAGTCAATGGGTGTGTATGTGTGTGTGTTTGACTGCTATCTGTGTGTGTGTGTGTGTGTGTGTGTGTGTGTGTGTGTGTTTGTGTGTGTGTGTGTGCATGCATGCTTTAAGCTGTGTACTGAGTTATCCTAAGGCGCTCAGTGGTGTGTATGTGTGTTTGTATCTGTGCAATCCGGAGGTTTATGTTAAATTAGACTGAACTGAAATTATGTCCACGGGGATGCTGCATCAAGAATAAGATACATCAAAGAGAAGCGGGTTCTATATAACAGCAGAGCAAACAGGGCTTCTATATGCAGCCCAAACCTCTCACAACTCTGACAAAATAAAAACGAATGTGGAGAATGTATCAAAAGCAAAGTAATGGCTAATGTAGCCAAATTAATATCCATTGATATTCCTACATTTATAAACAGCAATGTTAATGACATGTGGGAATAAAGCTTAGTGGCCCCCCCCCCCCAGAAAAAAAAAAGGGGAAAGAAAAGATCCAGCCCCTGTTTAAGCGGGTCCATATACCATTGTGGGCAGAAAACGTGATATTTTGTTGCTGTTGGCAACAGATAATCTACATCGATAAGCCCCACCTCCCTCATCTCCCTTGATCCCTCACCGTGACTTAATTCTCTCACATCACATCTTTCTCACGTTAATCATCTGTGTATCTTCTTTCACACACTCTTACACACAGGATAGGATAGGACACACAGTACAGGGTTAGTGATCTTAGTTTCTGTGTGTGTGTGTGTGTGTGTGTGTGTGTGTGTGTGTGTGTGTGTGTGTGTGTGTGTGTGTGTGTGTGTGCGTGTCTTTGCCTAGAGCATGCCTTTAGGCAAGAGCACTGGTAGGTTAAATGTTGAAGCTAAAGATGTTGGGGCAGTTAGAAGAAAGGATTCCTCACAGCAGGAGGAAGCTCTTAAGGTGCAGCACTTCAGCTCTCTATCTCGGTTATGAGCTTTAGTGACGTCAGACAATGGCTTTGGTGAAAGGGCAGGCTTGTGGCTGGCGTTTCATTTCAAGAGTGTTGTTGGATGGGGTTGAGGTCAGGGCTTTGTGCAGGCCAGTCAGGTTTCTCCACACCAAACTATGAAAACCATTTTGATACAGAGCGGGCTTTGTACACAGGAGTATTGTCATGTTGAAACAGCAAAGGGCTAAAAACACAAACTGTTGAAAGCACACTATTGTCTTGGAACTAAGGGGGCTTCCTTAGATTAGATTAGATTCAACTTCACAAGTACAAAGACAACGAAATGCAGTTTGCGTATAGCCAGGAGTACAAAAAAGCATAAAAGTGCTATGTGATATACAAAGTATAGACAGGTGGCGCATAGGCAGGACAAGAAATATATTGCAGTGTTATAAGAGCAGAATAAATATGGCTATGTAATATGAACAATGTATGAACAATATGTACAGATATGTTCAATGTAGTAGCAGTGACATAATAGTAGTAAGAATAATATAGGTATAAGCAGTGTATTAGCAGAACATATAATAAGAAAAACTGAATAAATATGGATTTTCTGTATGAACCGTATAGACAGATATGTACAGCTATGTTCAGTGTGCTAACATTATAAGATTAGAAAGAATAAGTGTATGTGCAGGATGAATATAAGAGCAGTAGAACATGACTATGTATAGGTGTAATTACAGTATGTACATTTGTAAATAAATAAATAGAACAGTGTAGCTCCAAATCAAAAGTACACAACTGTTTTAAGTACATACAGGAAAAAGACTTTAGTCATTTAGCTAGGCCTACATTGATGAAAATAATGGAAAACACTTTTTAGACCCTTTTTTTAAGAGGAAAGGTTTTAGTTTTTGGTTCTAGAAATGTCATTAATAAATCTTGACAATTTATTTTCTAGTTTTACATTGTATAAATATGGTAAGCATTATGTGGCAATGTAAATGTAAAATATGTGGACCAGTGTGTGAGCAAACTCACTATATAGCTATATTCTATATATGCTATATCTTCTCACCCACTGGCAGACAGTAAATACAAAGTTAAATTAAAACAGAAAATAAACATATAAATCTCTGTATTTATTGTGTCTTCTTTTTTGTTTTGTTTTTCTCTTGCTTTTGATTCATCCGCAACCTCGCCTTCTGTCTGTCTTTCTATTTCTCTCGTGAGCATTTTAAATCAGACTTACGGTGGGAAGTCAAGCTGCGTAGCAACGAGTTCAGCCACACGCACTCACATACACACACACACACACACACACACACACACACACAAATCTATATCTGCACACATGACAACATTCTGTGTTATCTCTGTGTGTCTCTGTAGGGAGTTTGGCTGGAGAGATCCAGAGCTGCCAGAGGTGATCCAGATGTTACAGCATCAGTTTCCATCAGTCCAGTCCAACGCTGCTGCCTACCTTCAGCACCTGTGCTTTGGAGACAACAAGATCAAATCTGAGGTATTGATCTCTGAAGAGAAACCACACCAAGAGAGAGGGCTTTCAGACAGAGGATTGAAATGCAAAACGCTGCTTGACCCTAACTCACCCAGCTGGCCACACACACACACACACACACACACACACATGCATACCTCGGGTCAAAGAGTTTATTCAAAACACACACACAAAAATACTTTCCCACTATTTCCTCTAGTATGCAGATAGGAACTGCTGCAATGTTTGATTTTTTTTCCGCTGAAGTTCAGCTGAACATTGTTTTTGGAAAGGTACACTGCTGTTGAGTTTTTTTAAAGTGGGATTTTTCAGTGCTTTGAATACCACAGGCAAGATTCCAGGGGACAAGGGTTCTTAACAAAGAGTGAGTGGGTGAGTGGGTGTTTTTGATGGTCATGCAACAGACCAATGGAGAAATAATACAACAACATTTTCACAGTGCTTTTGCCACAGGGTCCGTGAGCCAGTCGCAATGATGTAATCACAAAGGTTTGCAGGTGTGCATGCACGATAGCAAGGACTGAAGAGCCATGCAGCAGGTCTTTCACATCTGGCAATATTAATCAAGCAACATGCAAAATATATATTATAAAACATAAATGCCATAAATATGCACATACTGTAAACAAAATCCTTGATTAACCTATAGTTGGCAATATGCTGAGATGAAGAAGGCCTTTCTCTCTAAATACACTGAAAAATATTTGTTCATGTAGGCCAAGCAGCACATGAATAGCTTGACTCATTGTGAATGACCAGACAGTGAGCAGTCAGGTTGTAAATTAGGCCAATTTTGACTTGGTTATTGTAATCCTGCTGCGATCCTGCAACTGTAAGGGGTGGCATTTCTGTCCCATTGCCTGAGTAGTGAAACCTTCGACATGTCTTTAATGAGAAACTCCTGGTGCATTCACATGCTCCTCGGACAGTCCCATTTCCCGAGTCGTTCTTACGACTTTGTTTTGTTCATGAGCTTTAAGTCGCGATGTGAAAACAACACGCTAAGCTTCATCTACTGTACATAAAGCATGGCATCCCCTTCTGTTTCGTACAGCGTCTAGGTGATGGGTTGGCGGAGACTAGCATCCCAATGAATAATTATGTTACTATTCAAGCTTTAAGCCACCTACACATGATAGGCAGCAAAAACGCTCTGCTTTGGCCGTTAAATCGATTTCTTATGGGGAGAGCTGGGGATTTGCTGCTTTGCGCAGTTACAGTTACACTATTAACAAGTAACAACATAATAAATGTTGAGTTGGTATTTTAACCAGAGGGAAAATATAGCATTTTAAAAGTAGCCTACAGTAGACTCCAGAGAAAGTATGATATTTTTACGTCCGTTTTGGAGCGACAGAAGGAAAATATTTTAGTTGACACATTAAGTGGGACCAAAATGAGGAATCGAAATTTGCGTTCTAATCCGGTCCAGTTTTTAGTAGGAACCGGTTCCATAGTGGAACCAGGTTTTGGTAGCCAACCCTTCCTGCGCTTCGCTTTTCTCTATGCGTTTTGCTCTGCGCCCTACCTAGCGTAATCGCGTATCATGTGTAGGCGGCTTTATATTAGTGATTTTGTCCCAGACTTGTTGCTGCACCAATACATTCCCCAAAACCACTGGAGCATTATCATGGTTAATGCTACTAAATAACTTTTCTAATCAGGATCACTCTACATTGACAGCAGCTAATTCTGATAACCTAATACCATATTACGAATCAATATTAATATTAATGTAAGCAAAAATTGATATGCAATACTTGAATTAATAAAGAATTTTCTTACCATTAACCCAACATTTACTGTAGTCCGGCATGTTCTGCGTAATATGAGAAAAATTACGTCAACTCTGCAACTCCGACAACTCTCTGAGTTGTTGTTCGGACCTGAGGGGGAGTTGGTATAAATTCTTCCAGTGGGGAACTCAATTTTTTTTTTAATATTCCAACATCACATGAATGCAGCATTTGTCCCCAAGTGTGCAGCTGTCTGAGCTCTACCAAACTATGTTTTTGATGGCATTAACTCCTTATTAAGTACACTTAACCCAACTCTGAGTACAGCCCTGTTCCTACTGTCTATCCTTCTGTCCTTTAGAGCAGTCATCACTCGTCTCTGAGAAAACTGTCCCGTTTGTCTCTTCAATGTCAACTCCATTCAGCTCATTTCCACTTTATTAATCCCCATGGAGACGATGGATTTGAGGGCAAACAAAGTTCTTCGAACAGCAATCAGCCAACAGGCATTAAGAATAGAGTGAGAGACAGACGGATGAGAAAGATGACTGATGTTGAAATTGTGTTGAAAAATGAAGTATTCCAGTATTTAAAGCAGGGCTGCTAAGACTACAACCTACAGGCCAGATTGTTTTTTTGCCCTTGAGAGAGATGCCTAACTGGTGAAATAATAGACGAGAGGCTGAGGGATATGTGGCCTACTGCCTGTTCAGTCTCCGAGCACTGGATGCACTGTAAAGCTGTTATGTGCTTGATTTATTCTGTTGTGATATTCATGTGAAACTTTGCCATAAATAATGAGGTAAACATATTTTAGACAAATCCCTGTGAGCTAAAACGATCAGATTTCCAACTATTCTGAAAGCTTCAGTTTCAACAGATTTTTTCCTACTCTCTGCTAAGTCTTATGCCACTCTAAGCCGGCCTTTTATGACTGGTCAGCTGCTCCAAGAAGGCAGGACTGGAGGTTTTTTTTTTAAGCCACTGCAGTGTTAACATTGACATGTAATTATCTACATAATAACGGCAGTAAAATATGTCATGTTGGCTGCCAGTGTCATTAAATTCTCCCCAATTCCAGGTCACATTACTCCTAAAACATTTTCTGTTTATGTATTATTTGGTTTAAAAATCTTTATTTGAATGTAGAAATTGCTGCAATGCTCTAGTCTATCTGCTAGCTAAGTGTTCACTGCTAACTATAGTTGCTACATGGCTAACGGCAGTTAACAATGTCATCTGGTCTGCCAATGTTGTTAAATTCTCCCCAATTCCAGGACGCATTACTGCCGTAACATGTCCCATTGGGTACTGCTTGGTTCAAAAGCCTTTATCTGCTATTTTTGATGGTAAAAAGTGCTGCTTTGTCCCACTACAATCTAACGTTAGCATTCTGCTAACTATTAAGCAGCTAGCTACATGGTAACGCGACATAGCTGCAATCTTGGCCAATTCTGGTAATTTCTCCCCAAACTCCTGTCACTTCCCTGCTGGGACACGTCCAGTTGTGTAATATTTCTTTTTGAAGCCTTTATTGGTGATTTTTTTCACGGTACAAAGTCCTATATAATGTGTTAGAGTAGCTTCAGCTTCAACTAGTGAAATACGGAGTGGAGGCTCCAGAGATTCCAGGAAGTATGCTGGTCAATCAATGCAGACTGGACTTTTTTGGGAGGAGGGCTTAAAGAGACTGGTCCTCCTTGCAGAGCATTTCATTCAGAGGGTGAATGCAAGTGCAGCAGCCCTGAGCAGAATGAGAAAAAGAACATTGAAACATGTCAACATGTTTTTAGTACAAACACAAAATACAAGTAGGCTATAATCTTGAAAATGCTATATAATAGTTGCCTTTTAATGCTACCTTTATCTGGAAATGTTCAAGCACAACTGCCTTGCCTGCCTCCATGCTATCGCCTTCATTAAAATGTCTCTTGTTTTTATAGAAAGCAGGCAGTCTGCCCTAGATTTTTTGATTTGTCTAGACGGCAGAAAGCAGGGAGGGCTGCAGACACTTAGAGGGGTGATGGGACACAAAGTGCAGTAGCTGGCATTTAAATAAATCTTGCATAAGTGCCACAGAAGCCAGTGCGCACTGTTTATTTCAAGTGTTACACAATAACATTTTCTCCAAACACAGCATCAAACATGGAAAAT
Source organism: Percina caprodes (assembly GCA_013375575.1). Classification (NCBI taxonomy): domain Eukaryota; kingdom Metazoa; phylum Chordata; class Actinopteri; order Perciformes; family Percidae; genus Percina; species Percina caprodes. The sequence goes on along the minus strand of JABXJD010000150.1, from coordinate 1,059,679 downwards.
TATTTTTTTCTAGTTGATTTGAACAAGCCCTAATGTCTTCCAATATTGTTTAGATACCTGTTTTGAATGTTATCACTCAATTGAATCAGTGGTTATCAGCCTCATAGATATGGGTTTGAAGGGGCCTGCTACACCTACTAGTAAGTTCAGAAGGCTGTTATCATCTATTTACTTTTTAGCACTTTAGATTCCCATTGTGAATTTAACAAAACTATTATTACTTGGTTATGTGTAGGCAACAAAACAACTTGGTAAGGTTTAGGAAAACAGTTGCTCTGAGCATCTAATGTGTTATCCAGCTTAGCAATAGATGATAATGGTCAACTAGCCAACATTAAATCAGTTGAACATTTGAAACGGGTGGTTTAGACACAAACATTTATTGTTATACTGTAGGGGCAATTGGCTTGAATGCATGGAAACATCTTTATTATTCATGAATTTCACACTGCTGTCACCCTGATTCTGTCCTGCCTCTTCTGTTCTTCAGATCCGGCGGCAGGGTGGCATCCAGCTGTTGGTGGACTTGTTGGACCACCGGATGACCGATGTGCACCGCAGCGCCTGCGGAGCCCTGAGGAACCTGGTGTACGGCAAAGCCAACGACGACAACAAGATTGCCCTGAAGAACTGCGGAGGCATACCAGCTCTGGTGCGACTGCTCCGGAAGACCACAGATGTCGAGATCAGAGAGTTGCTCACAGGTACCAACCACAATTTACAAACGCTTTGATGTTACTGAATGTGCAGCAGGGATTGAGATCACACTATCAGGGAACGAGGCATTTTTCTAACATTGTTTTTGCTTGTGTGTCTGTGTGCATCTGTGTGTTCACATACTGAAGATGTTCATATGCACTCAAACAAAGACACCCTTTTCCCACATTAACACTATCATGCAACTGGTATTACTAAAAGTCCAGCCGTGAATTGACCTTTTTTAGGTACAGAAGTTTCTTACAAGTACTTCTCATGATAAAGTGGGCAGTGTTTAACACACATACTCTCAGGGCTGCATTGAGCACTACAGTATACAGTTTGAATCTTTTTCCAAATCATTTAGGGAGATTGTAGTATTTTCAAACTCAACATATTTAACAATGAATGAAACTTTGAAGCCAACAAAGTAAGTGAATAAAGAAAAGAAAAATCTAGAAATTTCTGAAATATCTGTAATTCTTAATAATTTCCTAGGAAGTTTCCTGGCAAGAACTATTTCATTTGACAATAATTATAGTGGACATAAGGGATGCAGTTATTAGGGGGACTTTTGACTAATGACCTACATAGATTCTTCTTAATCACATACAGATACATATGTTGCCTGTCATGTACAACCACACACACACTCATATAAGGAACATTCACTAAATATCTGAATACTTGGCTGTACACAAGAAACACACACACACACACACACACACACACACACACACGGTTTTCTACTTCCTGCTTCCCAGCAATCATCATGTAGGCTTCTGTTGACTGGTCAAACTAAGATTCTGTGAAAAGGGCTGCACAGCAGGTTTGTATTCTCTGTCAGTTAACACAAATATCATCCACTTTGTAAAAAAGCGTATCCAGGCATAGGCGCCGATACTGAGCACCCACTGAGGACCCACGTGTGCCAGACCAGTAGGCTACATTCATTTAAAATTAAACATTACAGTTGGTGCTAAGTGGAGCGTCTGTCATAGTGTGGTTGGTCATGTCGCTGTCAGTCTCCTGCTCCATTGATTCTTGTGTCAGTTAAACTTTTCATCTCCAAAGATAGCCTACTTTACGACTTCATTATCGAGTTAATAGGCGTGTGTGTTCGTGATGGCCGCTGTCCATTTCCTAAGGTTCTGAAATGTTTTAAAGGGCGTGCGCCCGTGATCACCCAAGGAGAAAAACATAAATCGGTGCATATGTATCAAGGATTGATTAATTTGAGGTTTTAAACCCACTGAGGTCTTGGTTGTAAACTCACCACCAAAGGGATTAAAGGATTACCAGCAGTGCCCCTGCCAGTGTTTTTTTTTCAGCTTTTACTTTATATACTGGCAATCCCTTTCTAATTGGCATTCACACTGATGGCCACAGCAAAAGGACTTTTACCTCTGGAGGGGAATGGAGAGATGACAGAGCTAAAAGAGGAATACCACTTCTCAAACTGATGTACGTCCAGAATCCTCTGGGGGGTTATTCCAATCCTGTAGCCAAATGAGAAAAATGGATTTCTCTTACCAGCACCCACACTCATGAAAACGTCTCTGCTGTAGGCCTGTCATGAGCAGGATATTTCAAGACATGTCTGAAAGCATGACTAGTAATTTCTGCTTTCTAAAACAGTAGTGTTTTAGGGTGATGTGAGAAAGAAAAGTGAAGCTTAGAGACCCTACGTACTAGTCTGTATACTAACTCTAGGTGGGATCAGGATGAATGTAGGGCCAATTATGATTTGGCATAAGTACCGATCAGTTGACCCAAGTCTGTTCCATTCTGGGCCAGTTGGTGCTGACAATCTGTAGATAAAACCATATAGTGTAAGCTGTTTAATCATTTTAAACATTAAAGCACAAAAATGAATTTGTTACAATGGAAACTAGAAAGTTCTTCATCAACAGATGGAGTTCACTGTTGACACGCAAGCTCAGTTACTTCTTATCTGCGGACAGGAAGTCCTAAAAGTTATAAAAATGAGATGGATGACATTTGAACCTCGGCTGAAAATGCATATTAACAATGTATGTCTACGACAACCAGACAATTGGCATGATGAACGTTTTAATGGAGTTAAAACGCTGCTACTACTACTACTACTACTAGTATCTGGACCTTGAGGAGTAGTTTTTGTTAATCTATTTTTTCATCACGAATTGGGACCAAACTAATCCAAACAATGAGGAAAGGGTCAAGTTGCATGGTCTACTGACAGTTATTTTATAACCCCATTCAGTGCAGAGCCACATAATATTGGAGATAATCTAATTTTTATGAAGTTCACTGTTCTCCAGACCTCCCTAAAGTCCTGGATCCCTCATTCCTTCATCCATTAACTCATCCAAATAAAGTGTATATCCACTATTTCTTTGCCTTTTCCATACAAACTCACAATTTCTGTTTTGGTACAGGAACGCTAAAGTTATCACAAGAGTTTTTCCCCTCCCCTTTCCCCCATAAATCAACTGGAGTTTAAAATTCCAACGTAAGGTAACAGATATCCGGCCAAAAAGAAGGACATACGTTTTAGCAATGCTCATTTGGTTAGCATGGGGCCAGCCCCTCAGCATTAATTAAGCAGATGCAGATGAAAACAGTGTGCACAGGATCAACGTGCTTTCAATAATGAGCTGTGGAGCAAGAAGATGTTGGCCCCCAATAAAACATAATAGAACGACCTATGTCAAGACCTTTTTGAAACTTAATTTATGTGGTATGGGCATTGCTATCTAGCTACTTGCTAACACAACAGTCAGTTATGTTTGTTTGTTAGCTACTACTAATAGTGAGCCAGATACAGCAAAAAAAATAAGTTGACAATTTATGAATAGTTAAAATAGTTACATTTTCTGCGTTACGTCATTATGTGCAGTTGTGATTTAATGTAAGAGGTGAGTTTGGATTCGTTGAGCAAGTAGGTTTGTGTGTTTTATTGATGAGTCTGAGATGAGATGCTGACCATACAGAGTTCATCGTGCCTCACCAGGCTGTCCGTGCCAGAGACGTCATTGCTTATGTCTCGTCTTGCGAACCAAACTGTCCCTGTGTCCCACAAAGGCTGCCCTTGAGCCTTTATGCACTCCCCTAATTATTTACAGTAGTACCTCACATAAGGGTGACATGAGATTGCTTGGACAAACATTTCAAAAAGTATTGGTGGTAATATGAGACAATCATGAATACTAACAGACCAAAGCGAGCTCGGGGAAACCTTATCGGGAAAGTAAAATTGAGAAGTTTCCTCACATTTCCCACATACAATAACATTTAGTGTGGAGTACAGTATGACTCACACGTGAGTGTAGTGAGTAGTGAGTGGTGAGTTGTAGTTTAGGCTTAGTAAAGATGGAAATAAAAGGTTTTTTATATGCTGCTGGAGTCTTAAAGAAGATTACCATATAAATTAGAACAGCAATTCAAGGCACGGAGCACATAAATCCCTCCTGTCACAAATTAATCAGCTGTATGACCGGCTGGACGCATACAAACCGTGCTTTCCCTCTCTCTCTCAAAGACCCAGAGAAAATAACTCTCTCTCTCCCTGTTTCTCAGACTCTTTTGCGCACTCTCTCTCGTCCCCACTATGGTTTGGGTTTTCATAATGGGTCTTCCCTTCTCTTCCTTTCTCAGTCCTCTCTGTATTGCTGACTCTCTCTCTCCCTCTGGTGAGCATTTTGAATAAGGATCACAGTAGGAAGTCAATCTGCCTGCCTTGCTAGCTACAGATTCAGTAACACACACACACACACTCTCTTTCTCTCTCTTTCGTGCTACAGTTTGCTTGATGGCACAAAAAGTAACAGACAAGGTTGTTGCCCTCTGTTCTTCAGTCTCTCTCCATCTCTTTCTTTTTTCTACCGTGTTCAGAACTAAAGATAATTATTTAAAGGGAATGAAGATGCTTTAAAAGAACAGATATTAGCTCTACCTCTGCAGCATAAAGCAGATCTGATACTGTATACCCAACCCGTTTACATGCAGCCGTCAAAATTTAATTTTTCTAGTTTTCCACAACTGGTGGACTTGTTCACTCCTTCAACCGCTTTTTTGAAAAGGTCGATCTAGCAATCTATGCACATACCTAAACACCTATCGCATATTCCCAATGTGCTGTACATGTCCAGAGAATGCTCCTAAAACCTAAATGATACTGGCATATCCCATGCCTAATCTGAAAATGCTACATTCAAAGTAATGCCTAATTCTGAATTTCCAAAAAGAATATGCTGTTTACATGACACGTATCACATTTGGAATATTGTCATATTCAGAGTTTAATATTAGTTTGCATGTAAATATAGTCAATGTCCCCAGTCTGCATGTTTTGTACAATATGTAAAGGCTGTTAAGGTCAGGTCAGACCTGTCTGCTCCAAATTACACTTTTTACACATTTTTTATTATATGCCCAAAATGCCACCGAGCTTGTGGAAGCAGTAATGTAATGTTTATACGTCAATATTAAACAACTTAAAACACGATTTCTGTTGCAGAATTTTCCTGGTTATGCTCTGTTTGACATTTAGAATGTAAAAGCTTTCAGGCTCTGGATATAGGTTGCAACACTATTGCTTTACTAAGCAGCAACTTGAAAATGTTCTTTTTGCACTGAGCATGTAGCTCACCTACAGCTACCTTTGTTGTGTGTCTCTGTGTAACCCACATGAATTTGGGCTAATGGAACTAACTTATATTAATATTATTATTATTATTATTGTTGAATTAAATCACTAAATGCACGCATATAGACAAGTTGCTTGAAAATGCATGTATGTATGTGGGCTGAGTAAGTGTCCAATCACAGTGAGCAAACTGAGTGATTGACATGTCTGTTTAAGCCAATCAGGCGTAGTTACGAATAATAGCACAGCTTACCTGTTTGAGCTAAAAACAGCTACAGGAGAGACACCAGCACAACGATAGAAAACAGGAGGTTATGGAGAAATCCTGCCGTTATTATTGTCAAAAGCTTGAGAAGTAAAGTATATTAGTGTGAGATCTCGCGGACATGGTTGACGGTTCTTTGGTTGACGGGTCTTTGCAGCCGCGGGGCCTCAGTGGAACTTGACTGCCTCGTTATTGAACTTGTTGGGCACTGTAATCGCGCCAGGAGTTTCCTCAGTATAATCTATCTTCAACTAGTTTCTCCGTGTTATCTATCTTCAACTAGTTCGACAATTATGGAGATCTCGTGGTTGTGTTGGGTACCGCCATTTTGGGTGTGTTGAGGCTGCTACACGGAATCGGTCAGATTTTTGTGTGTGTGTTCTGTTCCTTTCTGGTGAAGTTGTTTCACCCAGGATTGATGGCGAGCCTTCCCCCAGGAGTCTGGAAGAGTTTTGAGTCTGTTCATGAACACTGCATTTGCTGGTGTGATAGGACAGCTTTTGCACACATTCATTTCTGTACACCTGGACTGAAACATACACTGGTTTTACCAGCTCAATTATCTTGAGACTGTACTATATTAGGTTATACAGGGGTATATGATTGTGATTTCAATGAATGGTTGTATTTTTATTTTACTAACTTGAACATCAAACTGTAAACTTGAAGTGTAGTGTGACACAGGTTAGAAAAAGGTGCACCAAAAAAACTAGAACTAGAAACCCAAGAACTTTTATTTGCCGAAATTGTAAATTTTGGTATTCAAGCTGTTGTCCTTGTTAAATTATCTGTTGTATGTGGATCCATTTACCATTTCTTTATATAAAAAGCCGGCATTGTTAAACTTTAAAGTGCTATTGTCTGAGTATCCCTGTGCTCCAGTAGTCAAACCTCAAAATCTTCTGGGCCCATAGTCACAGAAAGTGAGTATTTGTTACATCTGCATCTAGATTTATTGATAATCGCTGGACCTAGTGATTTTTTAAGTACTGTACTGAGTAATTAGTTTAAATGCATTAAGATTCTGAAACGAGCAATTACTATCCTCAAAAAAATGGAAATGCCAGCATGTCATGACATCTTCCCCTCTCTGACTCACAGCGATGTCTTTATTCCCTTTCAAAAAATCTGCATGTCATCAGTAGCTATGGTTCCACTTGTCATTACAATGCAAATTTTGTATCAAGTAACAGCAGCACACATCATCGCAAGTGACAGGTCTGAGTTGCTCACGTTGGTGTCGGCTCTTCAGAAGCAGATGTAGAAGTTGTTGTCACACTGTGATGGGAACCCTCCGCAGTCTGGATGCAATCCTGTCACAATTCTTATCCAGTTTAGGCTAAGCAAAAAGATGGAGAGCGACATCTCGAAAGAGTAAGGAAAACACAGATTAAAAGGGGAACTGTAATACAAACTGGATGTAATTTACAGAATGAAACAGTTTGTGTCACAAAGTCTTTATGCACATTTTATGTACCAACTCTGTGGTGAATTATTGGTTTGCTTAAAAACAACAGCACTCGCACACATAGTGCTACATATAGTACAACCATGAACTATGTACAAACTGATAATAGCCTTTATCTTTATAATAGAAATGTATTAATCCAATAAAAAAGAAAAAGAATAAAGGAAAAATAACACAAGATATGTATTTGTGCATCAACATACAAAAAAGCTACACACAAACATGCAGCAGCTGTGTTTTCTTAATACTGTGCTCATGAACTTACTTCTTAGGTCATTAAAACTGAATTTGAATGCAGTTTTCCAGTAAAAGGTTTTAGGGCTCACCCTGTTTCACAATTGCAGGTAAATAAAATGTTCATACCAGATTGAAACTCATCGCAAGTGATTATGTCATAATATATTACCTTAAAAGTGTGTGTGCCCAGCGCGATAAAAACAGATATGATATGATGTCTAAATTAATTAACACATAACTGCATCATCCTGGTTCAGTTCCAGCTTTGGGACCATTTTTGCATGTCATACCTTTGTTTCCTCTCGGCCTGCAACAGTGTCATCTGTCAAATAAAGACCAAAAAGCCCAGATAGATCCCCCACAAAGAATAAGTACAGGTATAGAGCTTTTTAATTCCTTTGCAAACCAAACCTGATGTGATTGACAGTATACTGCTTGGATACACTGTGTCCTGTTTTGAATGACAATGACTTAAAGGACCCAAACTCAGTAAACACGATTCCACGCCATGGCCGAGGCTCATTAACACAAAGCTGTAGGCCTGTGTGTGTCAAGTAATTAACAGTGATCGATGTTCACCTCATTACGAAAAGAAAGAGTAAAGCTTACGCCTGAGCTTCTAGTTTGAGGACAATACATGTGTGCAGAAATTGATCGCTACCAAATTAAGCTTTTCCTCTCAGATGCTTGACACAATATCAGAAGTGCTGCTGGAGGTATGGGGTGCTATTAGCAGTGTATAATGTCACAAGTTGCTATATGTAATTGCTTTTGCATGTAATAGACATCTAATTGACATCCCTCTCTCCTTTAAAAAAAAAAAGTAAGATAGAACACACAAAGTTAGTAGAATATAGAACACGTTAAATGTCCCTGTAAAGCCCCTGCAGAAATATTATGGGAATACGTAACAGGCCTGAAAATACTAAAGTGGTTTGGATATTTTACAACAACAAAAATGTATTCATCAGTTTTCTTTTACCACCAACATAATGTTCACCTCTAACATATAAACTGAACCAGTGGGTTATGAAAAATATTTAGTGACAAAATGCTGGTGAAACACACAAGCGAGTATTAGCCAGCACTGTTTAGGTCACGTCTGCCATTGAACGAAATGTTGCCTCATCTGTGAGGCCTAAGTCTATACATCAACACTGTAGGTCTGAACATCTTCACCCTGAAAGAAGTTTAACTAAAAGTCAGTTTTTTAGTGACCCACAGTTTGTGGACAAAAATGCAAAGAAAAAGCTGTTTCATAAACTGCCCAAGTACGTGTGGATCAGGATTTACTCACATCTGGTTTTTGATAGTTGTCAAACCCCTCTAGTGACTATATTTATTATTTTCTCCCAACCAGTACACACTTAACTTTAATGCCTTTGGAAAGGTGAAGTCCAGCAAATTGGAGGAAAAACAAACAACCTCTTTCTAAAAGTCTTATGTACAAGGTGGTTCACGCAGGGACAAGAGCACAAAAATACATCAGGAGAATAATTTTTATAAATAAAAAACTAACAAAAAAAGAGATCAATAGGCGAACAAAGATGTGTTGCAGAGGAGAGAAATATGACAGGGGAGTGAAGATACATTGCAAATGAAAAATGTGAAATGGATTCAGAGACAAAGAGAAATAGGCAACATGTTCCTTTCCGCTTCCTCAATATAACAGTGCATTGATAACATCCTGCTGCAACTCAAGGCTGAGGCAATTAACCTCCTTCATCTGTCATTCACTCGTGGTTCTGTGTATGTGTGCATGTGTGTGTGTGTGTGTGCGTGCACGCTTGCGAGCGTGTGTTTCAGATCAAAGATAAAATCCTGCTGCCTTTCAGCTCAGGGAGATGATGTCATTCTCTGCACAGCAAGATGTGACTCTGGCAAACAGCTGACTTTACTCACGATAAAAAAAATCCTTTTCTTGCAGCTGCAGCATGACATCATGTGTCATGCATTACACTTGGCCAAATATGACATATGGTTATTACTAGGGATGAGCGAGTACAGCATTATCTGTATCTGTTTACCACATGAATTATCTGTATCTGTACTCGGACTTGGCGGGGCCTAAACCGGAAGTGGGCAGGATTTAACCCGGAAGTGGGTCGGGTTGTCTTGAAATGGGCGGGGCTTTAACCGGTATGTTATCTTAAGCATGCAATTGATATGGGTTGATCAGAAATTGTTATATTTATTGCTGATTAGAAAACTATTTCCATCAGCATTGAGCTTGAGATCAGTGATGTTGTCATGGTGACAAACGAACTGTATACAGAACAAGTTTTGCAACAATTAATACAACACATGCGGTTGCAATTATGAAGTAAAATGTAATGAACAAGAGTTTTCATACTCAATAATATAACTTTCTTTTTTTAACTTTTCATTTTGTTATGATCAGTGTGATTTTTTTGTTTTTGGTCCTTTTTTTATTTTTTTATTTCCACACCAGGTATGTGTGAGTGTGTGCGTGCGTGTGTGTGAGTAGGAGAGAGACATAGAGAGAGAGAGAGAGAAAGAAAGAAAGAGAGAGAGAGAGAGAGAGGGGGACTGGGGAAGGGGGGGAACTGTGTTCTACGGAAGGCAGAGGTTTAAAGAAAAAAAATCTCCGACGGCAGAGACGCAGCGCGAGTCGCATTCTACCAGCACTGTCTGAAATAAGTTAAGTAAGTACTACAAACTGAAGTAAAAAAACAACCTGAAGCTGAAGAAACCGTAAACGTTAACGGAAAAGACCCTCAGTGACTGAGGGAGAGGGAGAGAGAGCTGCTCACTTCTCAGTGTTCTGTGTGAGTGAGCAGAGCGTTTGTGTACGGGCGGGGCGCACGGTCCGCTACCCAATCCGAGTACAGATATTGACTCGTATTACTCGTATAATACTTGTATTCGTCAAAAGTGCTTTATCCGTACCGGATACTCGTTTCAGCCGAGTATCCGGCTCATCTCTAGTTATTACTTAGTAAACCAGTAGGAAATGTCATTCTTCTTATTATTATTAGTAATAGTAGTATTATACAAATCGTGCTGTTTAATTATATACATATTATAGTTTCTTCAGAGCAAGTTTACTCTGGGGACCACAACTGAAAATAAACAAAAATATTCTTTGATTTCAAAAGATATTTATTTTATTTATTGCAGGTGGTGATGGCCTTCTCCACCGAGAAATTGTTCAGATATTCCTGAGACTCCTTTGTGAGAAGTGCAATTATCTGCTCCGAATTATTCTTATTAGCCCAGCTGGTCTTTTCGTCCCAAAGTTCACTTTTGACATTGTGTAGTAAAAGACCCTCAAAAGTTAAAAATAACCGTTTAAATATATAACAGCTGTTACGTCAGTTCTACTTTACTTGTGCTCATTTAAAATACAATCACTCAATAATTGTCTTTACTATTACTGTAAAGTCTTAATTTAGCTGTAGCCTGCTTTTCCCACTGTTTAGTTTGAGTAATGTTATTTTAGGCTGAATCAAGCTGTCAGCTAGCGGTTAGCCGAATTAGCTATTAGCTAAACTAACGTCGGTAGCTTTCCGGTGGAGGCTAACGGATCGTGCAGTGCCGTAAATCCTCGTACATCATGACTCATCTGCGCGTGTGTGAACATATTGCACATGCGCAGAAGCACTGTACCGACAGTCTTCATCACCTAACGCGGGAATCGGCCACCTCAGAACAGAGGCCCCCCTACTGGTGTGGGGGTTTAACGGTTCGGTTTTAGTGAATTTAAATCAAGTGACAGCAAACCTTTATGCTACTTCAAAAACTCAGAACAACCAAAAACAACCAAACGGGAACGTTGTGTGAAGGTACGGCAACCGCAGGGGAACGTTACAGTTGGTTGGTTCTCTTAACGTTTAGGGAACGTTATAACCCGGAGTGAACGTTAGTTTTTGGTTTGGTTTAAACTAACCTTTAGACTCATGGTGTCAAACTCAACATATTTAAAACACTAAGAAGGCTCGACAACATGAGACTTTGCTCCAAGTCTCACCTGAGGTTCAACACATGAACTCAGCATTGAGAACATTGTTTGTGCACAAAGAGTTTACTAAAAAGAAAAGATTTTAAGCAACTCACTGCTTGACTAGCATAGCATGATGGCGACGACATAGAAAACTTCTGCTGAAGTGAGTTGTTTGCTTCAGCCAAACTTTTCTTTTTTTGGTCAACCTGATAAGAACCGGAATATAACAAAGCCGTACGAGGGAAAGAGTTTAATGTTAAACCACAAACCCTCCCATTACAACCACAACATCATTAAACTGTAAAGTATTTTGCTTACCTTTCCGTGAGCTTGCCAAGCTGTGCGCAGCGTTGTCTTTGTCGGTACGCGATCCATTCTGCGCATGTGCAATATGTTCCTGCATACGCAGATGATATCATGATAAACGCGGATTTACGACACTGCACGATCTTGTTCCCATCGACAGTTAAAGAAAGTCTGTTTGCCTCCACTGGAAAGCTAACGTTAGTTTAGCTAACAGCTAATTCGGCTAACCACTAGCTGAGAGCATGTAAAAGACCCTCAAAAGTTAAAATAACCGCTTAAATATATAACAGCTGTTACGTCAGTTCTACTTTACTTGTGCCCATTTAAAATACAATCACTCAATAATTGTCTTTATTATTACTGTAAAGTATTAATTTAGCTGTAGCCTGCTTTTCCCACTGTTTGAGTAACGTTATTTTAGGCTGAATCAAGCTGTCAGCTAGCGGTTAGCCGAATTAGCTGTTAGCTAAACGAACGTGGTTAGCTTTCCGGTGGAGGCAACAGCAGACCGCTACTGTGGTACAGATCGTGAAGTGCCGTAAATCCTCGTACATCATGATTATCATCTGGCGGGCGCGAACATATCGCACTCGCAGAACGGATTGTGCTGGTTGGACGGATCGTGTACCGACAGATGCTAGGCTGTCTTGATGGGTTGTGACGATGCAACCTCAGACCAGGCCGATTCTCGCCCTTATGTTGCCCTAGGCGAGATTGAGTTTTGCGGCTGAAGCCAAAAACTAAGGCAGAAACAGGGACACAAATGCGCAGCAGCGCCTTGGTCTGTGCCGCTGCACGTCTCTATTTTTACAACGAGAGTTGACACTAAGCGATGTACAGGTCTGACCCGTGACTTAAAAAAGGGTTTAAAAAAATCTTCCTAATCTATTAACAAATATTGTTTTTATCTCAATTTCAACAAATGAGGTATATGTTTAGGGAATGCAATTAAAAATGGAAGTGTGTTGTTTTTTGTCATAAGGTTATAATTCATGTTAAAAATCCACTATGGAAATAACATAAGTGGTCTTATCCAGAATAATTTTCTAAGTTAAGTCAGGAATACATTTTTATCACGGAAAATAAGGAATGGCCATTGATTTTCAGGTAGAAGAAAGTATATTTGTACAATTTTTCTTCATGAAAATTTTTTAAATGGGTCAATGTGACCCAAATACCATACAAGGGATGTACAAAAAAAAATATATAAAAACTTTTCCACCACACTGACTGTCAACAGATACACCTCGTAATGTGTATTTACAGTAATACAAAATGTAATATACACCACACCGCCTTTTGTTCATCTTTTTTAGATATATGTATATATATATTTTTATTGAAGTGCTGGTTGAGCTTGAGGGTGAAAATAAAATGGGCATCCAGTAGCCAGCTCTGCAGCCCAACCCACAGCCTACATTACAGTGGCGTCCGCAAAGGGAACGTGCAGAGCCATCAGCATATTGAAGACCCAGAGATAACATATAGTAGACCTTCTCATTTGACTTTTGGTAAGACACCAAAACAAGCTAACAAAATCCTTCCTTTAAAAATTCAATTTAGGAAAAACAGTATGAGAAGTCTTTCATGGCAGCATTCGTTGACACATAAATGTGGAAATCAAGGTCAGCTAGAATCATGTGTCACATCAAGGTTATCAAAAACCCAGCATGCATTCTTGGCCCTCTTGAGCAGCAGATAAGATGAGACGGAAAGAAGACACATGACAGGCCCAGCTAATTACGGCCATGAAGCCAGAAACTAGTTTTAGAAATTATTTAGAAACTTTTTCTGACCACAAACACTGACACTGCCGCCTTAACAGCCCGCATAAACACACCAAGTCCAAACTGCTGACGGAGATAAGACTGATTTGTCGACGTGATTTAGATGCACACGCACACAAACACACAAAAGAACAAAGTCATACAAACCCACAAAGACAGATAACAGAAGCTGTAATTACAGTCTGTGTTCAGCCGAGGGTGAACAACACGGCAGAGAGGACGTCTTATTCCACACAGATCTAAGGATAGGATGTTTTACCTCTATTACAGCTATAATTACAACCATAGAGGAGAAGGGTAGATATGTGCAGATGTGACTAGAGGTATACACTCTCAAATGCACACATATAATTATATGAGCACATACATTAGGACATTATCACTTTGGAAGATGAAGGTCAACAACAATTATGCTGTGTTGCATCATTCCTCAAGGTTATCACAATTTGTGTGTATAAGTGTTTATATGTGTGTTCAGCCACCTTAAGACATAAAGTGTTCTGAAGCGAAAAGGGATGATTTGCCTCTTACCATCTCTCTCTTTTGTGTGTGTATGTGTGTGTGTGTGTGTGTGTTTGGGAGAGTCTCTAGAGAGGGAGTGCTTTTGTCTATTCAACGGACAGTTGTGTGTGTGTGTGTTTGTGGCGACTGGCAAAAAGAGTGAACAGTAATTGGTAGGCAGGAGAAAACTCGCTCCATTTTCTCGGTTGGCTAGTCACTGTATCTGGAATTCAGGTGATTAAAAAGCAGCAGAGAGGTGCAGTGGAAATGTGTGTAAGTGATTTAATGCCTTTCGTACTTCTCTTTTAAAGTTATTCTCATTTCTAAATGAATGACTGCACTGTGTCGCAATGAATTAGAGTTTTTGTTTTGAAATATTAGACAAGTAACACATAGCAAGCTGTGTGGACAAAAAGCAAGTTGGTAATGGGATTGTGTCTTGTGTTGTGCAGATTGACATCAAGCTGCTTGTGATTGACACTATAAAACATCACTACTGTTTGATATGTTTATTCAATTCAATTTTATTTATAGTATCAATTCATAACGAGTTATCTCGAGACACTTTACAGATAGAGTAGGTCTAGACCAGATAGAGTAGGTCTAGACTACACTCCAGAATTTACAATGACCCAACAGTTCTAGTAGTTTCCTCCAGAGCAAGCAACAGTGCGACAGTGGCGAGGAAAAACTTCCTTTTAGGCAGAAACCTCGGACAGACCCAGGCTCTTGGTAGGTGGTGTCTGACGGGCCGGTTGGGGTTAGAATGAAGAGTGGCAATAACAAAAATAGAAAAAATAGTAGTTTGTAGTAGTTCTTTGTAGTAGGTCATGGCATAGCAGGGCACTGTGCGGCATTACAAGGCACAGCAGGACGTAGCAGAGCGTAGCAGGATGAACACGGCATCGCAGGACGTGTAGCGGGACCATGGCGACAGCTGCTACCCTGATTTTGGAGCCTCCCTGATCCGAGGGAACATGCTGGGGAAAAAAGAACATAAGTACTCCGGGAATGACTCCCAGCGCTAGGTTAGTAACAAGCATTTCTGGGACATGGATGCACGTAAATGGAAAGATAGAAAGATAGAAGAGAGAGGAACTCGGTGTGTCAAAGGAAGTCCCCCAGCAGTCTAAAACTATTACAGCATAACTAGGAGAGACAAGGTACAGAGAGGAGCCTGGTCGGGCTAGAACTCTCCCCAACCGGATCGGGCTGTATGCCAAGTCTCCCTGTAATTTTATTATATTCTTGATTATATGATAGATAGATCTGACAACTATGACAAGAAGCAGGTGGGCCGGGTTAGGCGGACGCTGCGACTCATCACTCCCTAACAATATTCAATTCTATGCTCTAACTATAAGCTTTATCAAAGAGGAAAGGCTTAAGCCTACTCTTAAATGTGGAGACGGTGTCTGCCTCCCGAACCCAAACTGGAACCTGGTTCCACAGGAGAGGAGCCTGATAGCTGAACGCTCTGGCTCCCGTTCTACTTTTAGAGACTCTAGGAACCACAAGTAACCCTGCATTCTGGGAGCGCAGTGCTCTTGTAGGGTTGTAAAGTACTATGAGCTCTTTAAGATAAAATGGTGCCTGATCATGAAGAGCTTTGTAGGTGAGAAGAAGGATTTTAAATTCTATTCTGGATTTTACAGGAAGCCAATGCAGAGAAGCTAAAACAGCAGAGATGTGATCTCTTTTCCTGGTTCCTGTCAGAACACGTGCTGCAGCATTCTGGACCAGCTGAAGAGTCTTTATGGACGTCTTCGAGGTTTATCAATTGTTTATTTTTTAAATAGGGTTCAGTTTAAAGGAACACGCCGACTTATTGGGCCTTTGGCTTATTCACCGTTACCCCCAGAGTTAGACAAGTCTTTACATATCCTTCTCATCTCCGTGCATGCTGTAACTCTGTCTGATGCCCCCAGCATTAGCTTAGCCTAGCAAGGATCCTGCAGGTAACTGGCTCCAACTAGCTATAGCTAGCAAACAACACTGGTGATCATGGCTGACTTTGACAAATTGTCATAGGACTTTTACTTGGCATCAAACCAAGATCTAGAAAATATATTTTTGAGCGAGAATACACAGACGAGGAGTTACAAATTTTGGAAGCTGATAGCGAAAATGCCAAACAGACTGAGGTTGAGGGTAGAATCAGAACGAACACGGACGGGTGGTGTTTATGTGGAATCCAATTCATTAGCAAGGTAAAGGCTACATGAACGTTAGCTCTATTCTCACAGCAGAGTAACATTACAGGGGATAAATGTAGCCCATGAACAACTGCAATAGTGACCACCCATTCATGTAATAGCGTAACCAACGTTACCACTGTTACAGTAGTTAGTCCTCTGAAAACATAACGGAACACTTACCATGTACAGTATGTATATTGTGTCCTAGTAGTTCATTTATATTCTGTGGTCTGTGACTGATTTTGCTGCTGCAACACCGTAGTTTCTTATTTTATTGGGATCAATAAATATCTATCTATCTATCTATCTATCTTACTGTAGCTGCAGGGGATCCACTTTGTCCAGTCTGTACTATCGGTGGGATGGTCGTATCCTGTAGCACAAGTTTCATGGTCCATGTGGCTAATTCCATTTTTTCATAATAATCATCCTCAGTGAAATGTTCCGAGCAATGGTTCTTGAAGGTGGCTACAGGTGTATTTGGATCCATATCCAGAGCAAGTATGGCCATATTTTCAGCGGTCAGTGTTTTTGGTTGGAATTCTATGAACCATCATGGTATTACCTGCTCTCCCCTGTTAATTGTCGCAGCAAACGCCCATGGTTGTAAACTATGCTTTTAATATCTAGTAATTGTTGACTCTATTGCTCCAACTGTGAGAAAACTCCGGGCAAACTCTTTGTTGACACAGTACAGCATGCACGGAGATGAGAAGGATATGCATCGACTTTTCTAACTCTGGGGTTAATGGTGAATAAGCCCCCATAAGTCGGCGTGTTTCTTTAAGGACACTAACGTGTGCAGGAGGAGCTGGGGATCAAACCACCAACCCTGCGATTAGTGGACGACCCGCCGAGCATTTAGGCTGCTCAAGTGTTGTAGCTTTCCTGCATGTCTGTGGGAGGAAACCGGAGCACCCGGAGGAAACCCAAACAGACAGTAAAACACAGTCACAGTGCTGCCCTAAAAGGTGTAACCCTAACCAATCTCACTAATCATGCCTAAACCTAACTAACAAAGGCAATGAACACTAGCCTATCACAGGTAGTGTTGGCCGGGTCACGACTTCCCCATCCTTATCCTTATCTTTTATCCACGGAGATGACTCTTCGAGGTGGCGGGTGTGGCCTGATTTTTTTCCCTTTGCACTGGAGACTATTGGAGATGGGAGGAAGGGGGGTGCACTTCAGCTTGCCTTCAGACTCAGACTGACACTCAGAATTTACTGGGAAGCGAACATGGGCTAGGTTGCGCTTTGCTATGTGCCCAGACGTGTCGTTTGATTTGTCCTTAGACGGGGACAGTTTACAAATAGGGGGCAACTGCAAAGGCTTGTTCTCCAACTTGAGCCTTCTCAGGTCAAATGTCAGCCTTTTGTTCTCCTCTTCCAATTCCTTGTTCTTTGCCTCATACGCCGTGTGGAGTGCACGTGATGCCATTACCATTTCTTTCAGGTGTCTGTTATTCCTCTGACACTCATGATACTTATGTATTGCGTCATCTTCCCGCCGTGCCAATTTGCACTTCAGATCCTCAGCCTCCTTGTTCTTTTTCAGAAGTTGTCCACCTATTTTTTTCAAAGAGAGCACGTACTGTTTCTGCTGGGTGAACAGCAGTTTTACAGTGGAATATAGATTTCCCGTTCTACGCCTAATTCTGTTTCGGTGTGAACGAGCTGCATTCCGCTTCACTATTGTGACTTTGATCGTATGCTCAAACTGAAGTCTCTTGATCTGCAGCCTGAGAGACTTGATTGTATCTGAATATTCCCTGACCGTTTCTTCTAGCTTGGCCTTCTCGGCATCCTGGAGGTTGATCATCCGTGTTTGCTGCACAGTTTGTTCGTTGTACTGCTGCACCTCGTGTTCCAGCTTCTCCTTCTCTGCCGCGATCTTGGCCAATTCCTTCTCAGCCAGTTGATGGGACTTATCAGCAGAAACTATGGAAAGCGTCTGTGCTATCTTTGTTTCTGCCAGCTGCTCGTTAACGTTTTCCAGCTGGTTCCTCAGAGACTCCAAATTCATTTTTACCTTGACCAGCTCTGTGGTCGTTAAATCGGCTTCACGGCACTTGCCTTTCAGTTTACTACGCAGTTTTTGAATTGTTTTGTGCATCCGACCCATTTCCTTCTGAGCCTTGAAAAAATTTTCCGTGAGGAGTTTTTTCTCAGTCCTGACACTCTCAATCTGGATTGTTAGCCGTCTTTGCTGGGTATCTGACTCACTAATCATACTTCTAACATTCATAATCTCGATGTCTCTGGCCATAGTGTGCTTGGCGAGCTCTCTCTCCTTATTTTGGAGCTTGGTTTTCAGTCCACTGCAATCTTTGAGTTCACTTACCAGGTTTTCTATGAGCTTACGCTGTTTCTCTGCCTCTTTTTTCTGATTTTCGGAAATCACTTCTAGGGTTTTATTTTTGCTGCGCAATCTCCATATCGTATTCCAGGTCCTTAAGCGAAGCAGTCAAGTCCTCAATCTTGGTTGTCAACACCGCTATCTCCTTTGAAAATAGATGATTTTCTTTCTCGTAGTTGTCCTTTTGTTTTTTGCATCTTATAAGTTCATTCAGTTGTTTCTCACGTTGTTCTTGTACTGTCTCAAGTCTGTCTTTAAAATGCATTAGCTCTTCAACTTTTCCTTTGGAACGTTTTGCATATGATCTCAATTTATTTAACCTTTCTGTGATCAAACTGAAATCTGCGTCTTTCTTGTGCAACAGTATCTCCTGTTCTTCAATTTTTTTGAGGGCATAATGTTTATTCCCTGTCAACTCTTGGACCTGATGACTCAATTTCTGCACACGCAATATCAATTGTTTTTTTTCCGTCTGTGTGTTAACTAACTTTTCTAACTCCAGCTGTTTCTGCTCCCTGAACGACTTCTCCACCAAAAAATTGTTCAGGTATTCCTGAGACTCCTTCGTGAGACGCGCAATTATCTGTGCCGACTCATTCTTCTCATTAGCCCAGCTGGTCCTTTCGTTGCAAAGTTCAGTTTTGATATTGTGTAACTGTTTTCCGAGTTTGTCTATATGCTTGTCCTTGTGAACAATTGTCCTTGTTAAAATAGTCACCTCGTCCTGCTCTTTTTTTAAGGCAATATCTGCTATAACTAGTTCGGCGAGCCTTTTTTTCTGCTCTGTGTTTTGGTCCATTAGCCGTTGCTCGTTAAGTTTTGCCCTGCTAAGTTCATAATTTAGCTTTTCAATTTGCATAGCCTTCGTGTCACGTTTTTCTTTTGGCTTCATTGTGTTTGTCTGTTTCAGATATTCAATGGATAGTAAAATTGTTTAGAATAGTCTTTGCCCGTTATTCTCTGTGTTCACTGCGGCCCAAGGAAACTAAATGTAAGGTAATTAAAGCATATACGCATAGTTTCCTGCAACAGAGAAATAAACTAGGACAGATTCAGAATGTTTAAGTTAAAAAATGTAAAATGATCTCCAACAAGGTACTCACTCCAACACAGAACTGAAAAACTGAAATGGGATTCTGTGACACTGGACACTCCTTAAATAAAGACGGTGGTGATGTCATGACATTCAAATGATGACATCATCAACATCAAAGGCATAAAAGGCAAGCGATGATGCTAGACTGTTTTGATGGGTTGTGATGATGCAACCTCCAACCAGGGCCGGTTCTAGCCCTTTGGTTGCCCTAGGCAACATTGAGTCTTGCAGCTAAAGCCTTAAGATTTCAGTTCTGGCTGGTTAAGAATTTCTATTTGAGTGGAAAACTTTGGAATTGTGCTGAGAGTTTGACAGTCTGCAGCATAGAATATAGAATGCATCTACAGAGCTTTGCACAGGTTACCATGGTTACGCATCTTCAACAGGCAAATAAGCTCAGTGCATCTACATACTGTTTATTCCACAAAAGTATGCTGAATAGTTGATAATATTAAGTATGTAATGCATAGTATGCAATTTTGGATGCAACGCTTTAATTATCCATTCTGAGGAATCATTTCCTGTTCTTGAACCTTTCTTTTTAAAAGTATCTATTTATTTAAATAGTATAATATATAATTATTAAATTATTAAATATAATTATTTAACTTAATGGTTAATGATGTACAAAAAAAGTATATAAAACTTTTCCACCACACTGACTGTCAACAGATACACCTCCTAATGTGTATTTACAGTAATACAAAATGTAATATACACCACTCTGCCTCTGTTCATCTTTATTTAGATATATTTATATATATTTTTATTGAAGTGCTGGTTGAGCTTGAGGGTGAAAATAAAATGGGCATCCAGTAGCCAGCTCTGCAGCCCAACCCACAGCCTACATTACAATGGCGTCCGCAAAGGGAACGTGCAGCACCATCTCTGGAGCTCTGTAGCATGTGGCCTAGACAGACGCTCCAGGCAGCAGACACCTGACAGCCCAGGCCAGTTTCATTTACATTAAAACCGGCTGCTGGTGGTGGTCCACAACTATTATGTTACCATATCTTATTGTTGAGTTGTTTTTGTCCACAAGTATATGTGGGAAATAGCTGTGGTTAAGTGATGAACAATTGAAAGCAGCAAATTAAAATATGAAAAAAACTTATTTCGTCTAAATAGACATTAGGATATTTTACAGGTGTCTTCAAGCAAACTTCAAACAAACAGTGGCTTTTCCTTTTTTTTGTTGGTTTTCCAGCAATGATCGTGTGGCAGACATCATGCACAACACCAGGACCCTGAAACTGAATTAACTAAATGAAATTCAGTAATCATTAATTACCTGTTGTTATCTTGGCAGTGCCTGGCTACTCCAATACTCCAGTACTTTGGCTAATCCAAAAATGGAGGGAGTGTGGAGGCATGCTGACTGAAGCCTATAGTCTAGACTCGCCGTCCTGTTTAGCACCACTGCTGGTGTGATCAAATAAAACAAGACAGTCTAGTTTTATTATTCACAGCAGTTGTTTTCTTACTGTGACATGTAAAAATATCTTCCATGAAATAAGGGCACTAGTGTTGAGAATACACATTTGAAAGCAGGCTTTTCAGACTGCTGTAAACTGAGTTAGTCAAGTAATATTTTTGCCTTGGAGTTGTCTGTCTGTCTCTCCTCATGTCTACTTCCTCTGTTTTTCATGTTTCTTTGGATTGATTTTAAGTTCATGTCTCCCTACTGTTCTCTTTAGGTGTTTTGTGGAACCTGTCGTCATGTGAC
This sequence comes from Percina caprodes, assembly GCA_013375575.1. Lineage (NCBI taxonomy): Eukaryota > Metazoa > Chordata > Actinopteri > Perciformes > Percidae > Percina > Percina caprodes. The sequence goes on along the minus strand of JABXJD010000150.1, from coordinate 1,038,447 downwards.
GCCCTGAAGATGCCCATAATCCAGGATGCCCTCGCCGTGCTGACCAACGCTGTGATCATCCCCCACTCAGGCTGGGACACCTCCCCACATACACAGGAGGATCGCAAGCTGCACTTACACTCCTCGCAGGTCCTCCGCAACGCCACAGGCTGCCTCAGGTCTATTTCTCTAATGTTTTTTATTTGTCATCCAACATTAAAGGTATAGTGTGTAGTTTCTGTCACCACCATGAGGAGTTCTAAGTAAAGACAACAACACTGTCTGCGGCATTGTTCTATAGTTGGTTGTATGGTTGGCACGTCCAACATCAATATTTCAGCATTAGCGCCAAATTATTTCTCTACACATTGCTCTAAAAAAATGTGGGCCTCACTATACTGCATCTGAGTTTGTTTTAAACATTTTGAAATGAAAGACATGGGAATCAGTTACATGTAAAAACCCTGAAAAAAACTTCTTAACTTCTTAAGTTTATTAAGAAGAAAACTATTAGAAGATTAAAAGATTTTGCAAGTATTTCAGCAGAGAAAGAACAGTCCGCTAATCAGAGTTACACACTTTTTTTCAGTGAAAGTATCTAGCACTTGCTCCAAAAGTCGCCAGATGACGTCAAACACTCATTTGCATAGTGGTGACCTCATCACATATCATTTTCATAATTTAAGCTCCGTGGTTGTGTCGGCTGACTGCCTGCTGCTCACGGCGCAAGAGGAGAGGCAGAGAGACCTTGTGCTGTAGGCAGAAGAGCCGTGGACTGTGATTAATCTGAATAGTATGCATTGCAATTAATTACAATATAATATATCTTGCTTTTCTGAAGTCGCTAAATTTGTCACGCTCTTTAGAAATAAACAGGGTCTGTAACGTATGCAGTCACTAAATCTGGAGAGAAACTCACAGAGTTGGCAACACTGCTGCTAATACAAACTAAATTCAAACAGATAAATAATTCTCTATCATTTCACAACAGTCTTGGTATTTTTAGACAATAGTCTATTATTTTTACCACTGTACACAGAGAGAGCTGACAGACTTAGCTGCATTTAAGATGACTCACCACTTGGCTTTTTTTTTTTTGATTTTGATGTTCTTCAGCATGTTGGTAAAAAGAAAAACAGTGACTATAAAAATGTAAGTACTAACTGTAGTGCATATGAAAGCATTTCAGGAGTGTGTGAGAGCATTTCACTTTCACACTCCTGGATGTGGACTGTGGAAGTTGACTGAGAAAAGAGTGGGAGCCATCACTACATTTGCATCTCTGTCTGCATTCCTGTGTGTGTGTGTGTGTGTGTGTGTGTGTGTGTGTGTGTGTGTGTGTGTGTGTGTGTGTGTGTGTGTGTGTATGTATGTGTGTGTGCGCGCGTGTGTGTGTGTGTGTGCGTGCGTGTGCGCATATGTCTTTCTTTCAATAACTATACTGTGTGGTCCATTAATCTCAACCACGAAATATCTACTCTACCTTCTCTCAGTGAAATCAAACTACACATATTGGGAGCTTGGATCCCTTCTAACACTGTATGTGCGTGAAAATACACACATTTGCAACTGTGTGTATTTTTTGGTGGTGGTGTGTGTGTGTGTTGGATCAGCTCCCTAAACTCGAAGGGCTAATTCATCTTTCTCACGCCTCGTTAGGGAATGCTGGAAGTCTGATTAAAGATTGAATATTTCATGGCGGGTTTGGTATATTGCCGGCCACCTGCTCTCTCTCTTTCTCTCTCTCTCTCTCTCTCTCTCTCTCGCGCTCTCTCTCCCTCCCTCCCTCCCTCCATCCCCATTTCCCATTATCCTACTTACTTACTCATTTCTCTCCCTCCATCCAGCGCTCTGTCTCCACCTTGTTTTATTACTCCATTTCTTCTCTCTCCATCATATTATCTATCCTTGTATCTCTTTCTTTTTTCTGTCTCGCCCTGTTTCTGCCTCACTGTCTCTCACTTTCACACACACATTTTCTTCTTCTGCTTGCTCACTGCTTGTTTCACTCAATGTGCATATGCTTTTGTGCCAACGAACAGGAACTGCTGAAACTTGTTCTGCTAGAAAGTTGAATTTGAGTTGAGTTTGCAGATGTGACACAAATTGTACAGTAACGAACTGAGTGCCAATTTGTTCTTTACTATACTTACAAGATGATTAAAAACACAAAACAAGTCTGACTGCTGATCTGCATTCTTTTCTGTTTTGTTTTTTTGTTTTTTTATGGAAACGCTTAAGAAAAAAGCTATAAGATGCGTATGTGTGTGTAACAGGAATGTAAGTTCTGCAGGCGAGGAGGCCCGCAGGAGGATGAGGGAGTGTGAGGGCCTGACAGATGCTCTGCTCTACGTCATCCAGACCGCTCTGGGGAGCAGTGAGATTGACAGCAAGGTACCTCTCTCACACACAGACAACCAACTGCCGTGCACACAAACTCCCATAGCTTCTAACTCATGCATACACAAAAGCACCTGAATAAGTGTGTGTGTGTGTGTGTGTGTGTGTGTGTGTGTGTGTGTGTGTGTGTGTGTGTGTGTGTGTGTGTGTGTGTGCGTGCGTGTCCAAGAACTCAAATTCCTATTGCTTTGTAAAAATATACATAATTTACATTAATATACGACACAGTTGCATGCAAACTCACTTCATCTTTGTCTTGTGAATAAATTGTATATGCATATTAATCTGTTTCAGTTATTTACCTGGGGTTTATATGTTAATGTCCAAGGCTGGCCAACACTGTACAAAATTAAAACATGTTGGTAATTTTTATTTATGTTTAGACCTGCAGCGTTTTTCTGGATATTCATGGTCAAATCTTCTTCCTGCACTGGCAGATATGCCTTTGCTGAAAAATACATACATACATTACTATATTACTACAACAACAAAATCAATATCAATCAATTAACCATATCAACAATAAACTACACTTATCAGACATTTCAAACTTACTTAATGAATGATTAAAGCTACATTACCGTAGAAATCCCAAGCTGGCAGTCCTTGTTAGTTGTGTGTGTGTGTGTGTGTGTGTGTGTGTGTGTGTGTGTCTACACTGTGCATGTGTGTGTGTCCATGTCTATATTTTTGATGTTATACTAGCAGCACTGCGCAGTTTGTTTATCTCTGTGTCTACAGTACAATTTTGAGTGTGTCTGTTTGCCTGATTGCCATCTGTCCCGCCATCATGTCCATCTCTTTTTCTCTCTCCACATCTCTTTCCCGTCTCTCTCTCTCACTCTCGCGCTTTCTTTTTTCTTTACAATCAGACTGTAGAGAACTGTGTGTGCATCCTGAGGAACTTGTCGTACCGTCTGGCAGCGGAGACATCTCACAGCCAGCAAGGGGGGTCGGAGGAGCTGGACGGTCTGTTATGTGACACCGGCGGTAAGGACGCAGAGAGTTCAGGATGCTGGGGCAAGAAGAAGAAGAAAAAGAAGGGACATGATCAGGTGGGCAAACCGAAAGTTGGAAGAAGGGAATATTTTTACAGTTCTTACTTTTTGTTCTTAGTCAAATACTTACTGTTGGTGCTTCACGTGAGATAAAACTGGATGGCAGCCTCAGCTGAAGGTTCAGTGAGTTTCTTGTTGTGAACAAAGTACTGCAGATCACCAGTTAGTAATATGGTGGATTATTATCATGGCTGATGATAATTTGCTGGATTCATCATTGTCTAATGCTATAAACAATCCTCTGATGAATATCCAGACAAGCTAATGGACTGTGTTTGGTTTTAGCTGAATGCTGTTAACCTCTACTTGTTTGTACAAAAGATGGTCATGTCCTGCAAGGATATTCGTAGGGAGCAATGCTAACTTTTAAAGTTGTATCTGTGCACACACATGGGAATTTCCACTGTATGGTGCGACAGCTCTGCTCACCTTCACTCTGGTTTTGGTTTTCCATTAGCGAAAAGTTTGAATAGGCCCTGTTTGGTTGACGATGAAAGAATCCAGTGAGTCCCGTTGAAGATGATCTAATGGCAATTTCACATGGTGTTGCTACGCCAATTAGGTGAGAATCCCTCTTATCCTGAGAGGATACTATCCACAGCGGGAAACGAAATAGAGTAATAGGGCCTGGTACTAAATGCGAGTGGAGCAAAACCATGCAGTGGAAATAAGGCAAGAGTTGGCTTTTCTTGTTATCTAGCTAAACCTAGCATCCATCCTTTGTTTTAAATTTGCACATACAGACTCAAAGACTGAAGAAGCGGCAGGATGCCAGTAAACATCAGTTTAGTTCAGATCGAATCAGGCTTCCCAGTTCTCATATCTCTTCATCACACTCCTTGGATAAGAAAATCATGCATTGGAAACAGATCTCTCAGGAAGTGAACTACTTAAGTGTGCGCCAGTGTAGTGTCAATGACAGAAAATAACGGCCCAATCAAAGCAAAGTATACAAATTATTGGCTTCATGCTTAACAGGCCCACAAGCTCCAGGGCTCATGAGAGACAAGAGAGCCAGCAACTTTGAGTCCTAATGTGTGAACACTACTTTATCAAAGGAGGGCATCAACAAGCAGGAACATGGCGGCTAGATACAAAGGTGGCAGATGGACATTCTCTCTGTGGATTATAATAAACTGTTGCTCATGTACACTATTAGATTAATGTTAACTAGTTACATGGCTCTCAAAGTTGCCATGTCTTTTTTTGTGTTGGGAGTTATATTAATTATGCTTTTGTGATTAAATTATTGTGGTAATCAGTCATTGCTGCCAAGCATTTTATCAAGAGGATTGACAGGCTCTGTTTTTGCATTTGCTCTGTGGGCTCCCGGTGGTTCCTTTTACTTCCTTTCGCATTTCATAACAATAGATTATCTTACAGAATTTTAATGACCAAATAAAAATAAAAAAAGACATTTACACACATTACATTTTGCATGAGCTGTAACTGTATTGGTTGGTATTCCCTGTCAGATGTCCACACAGGATAATTAAAAGGAACCAATAAGGCACAATAACAGCAGAACAGATAGAAGGTTGTCATCTTGAGCATTTATTACAGAGCATCTAGCGTGTATTTTCTAAGACACTGTCCCTGCCATTACATGTTTTCATTCAAATCATTTTGTTTGACATTTTGTGTCAGAGCAGATGTCACTGTTTGTACGCCCCCTTTTTTTTTTTTTTCTAGAGGATACGGTCTTATTGTATTGCAGCTCCGTGCTGTTTCTAGTTTGGGAACATTTTCTCAGTTCATCCTCTAGCATCAAATGAATATTTATGAATGCACCACAGTTTTCTTTGATATTGATAATGTTTGAGCCAGAGTTGTTTTCTTACGTCATAAACAACTGATCTTCACCTACCACCTGGATTATTTAGGGTCACATCCCCAGAATAAGGTGATTCACAACTACATGTAGAAGAGCATGACGATGTGATACTTTAAATGTAATGTTTTTTGTTGGTATTTTTTAACCGCAATAATACAGACACTTGCTACAAGGTTTTCACAAAGCAGATTCTGGAGATTTTACCTTTATCTACAGATTGACTTTCAATACACTGACTACCTGTGCTCAGAATCAAAAATACCAATATGATTTAGTATTTCAATTCTGGGTTTCCTGGGTCTGTCCATCAGCTGCCAGCAGGAAGAGTTTCATCCTCCGGTTAGTTAAAAAAAAATAGTGCTCTTCTAGTTGTAGAATTGGCAGAAACCAAACGGCTGCCTTGGAGAGGATCTAACCTCTTGTGATGCTAATAAGCAATCAGCATCACATTCTGGTTGAGTGAAGACGTCTTTTACAACTTCTAGTGAAGATGTGGGGATTGAAAACCCAACACTTCCGGTGGATTGGGGCGGGTGAATTACTCATTAGCCCTGCATTTCTAGAAAAGACAGAAAAGGGGAGATTTAAAAAAAAAAAATGTTGTTGAGCTAGGCCTTTACTTCCATTTGCCAAATCAAGGACATTTTTGTGTATCCAGGCAGAACCAGAGAGATGAGGGATCTTAAAACTAACCCTGGGATCAGATTGTAAAGGGACAAATCATAACCTCTCCATAATGATAATAACTCCCCCCTCTTTTCCCTGTCTGTCTGTCTCCACTCCAGTGCAGCTGTGGGTGATTACCATGAAGTAGTGATTGGGGAGCTTGTTGGAGAGGGCAAAACTCTATCAACTGTGGGGTAATTAGAGGAGAGAATGAGGAGAGGAGTGAAGAGGAGAGGAGACGAGAGGAGGAAAGGATATGTTGGAGAGGAGATGCAAAGGGAGAGTCAAGGAAGTTGGAGTTGAGGGTGGGGCTAGAAAATACTAAAGGATAAGAGAGGAGAGAAGGGAAAGAGGAAGTAGTGTAATAATAAATTCAAAGACGGAAGAGAACCAGAGGAAGACAACAGTGCAACAGTTTGTTGGCAGTGTTACGGAGCCTTATCAGATGTCATGTGAGATTACGTCATTGCAGATGGAAGCATGATATCATTTTGTTATACAAAACGTGTGGACTGATATTATATAATGACAGCAAGTAGGAAACACACAGGGCATTCCAGTACCTTTAATATACACAGCACCCCTACATTTCCGATTCAGAATCCACTTTACAGGCCAACTGTGTTTAAGCATACAATGACATGTGGCTTAACAGAGACATTACATTTAGCTGACGCTTTTTATCCAAAGCGACTTCAAATTGCTATATATCAGAGGTTGCATCCCTCTGTTAGAGATCAAGTGTCTTGCTCAGGTACATTGGTTGATGTATCACAGTGGGAATTGAACCCAGATCTCCCACACTAAAGGCAGGTGTTATGGCCACTGCGCCATCACCACCCTAAAGTGACAACGATGCCAAACAAAGAAAACCATAAACACAGCTATTATGAGCTGAATTTTTGTGTGGATGGTACAATAAGTTACTTTGTAAACACATAGCAGGTGGCTAATGTGTGTCTATTGACTGTTTGCTAAGCCCTGCCCCATCCCTAATGTCTAGTTCACACTATATGACTTAAGCCTTGATTTAACACTCAACAGTTTTTGGATCTCCCCAACATAAGCCCCAGATAGGCGCAAATAAGCATTGGCTCGGCACTCGCAAATCAGCCCTTAAGCTTGGAGGCTTGCTGGTACCTTGCAGATGCATTCCAGATATCTAATCGGGCTAAATATCTTGTTAGCATTTCCAGTTGATATTGTGCAGTTTTGTGTGTAGAAACACGACTGATTAAATGAGACACAAATAATTCAAAAGTTCTAAAAACAATATATTAATACAGATTTCACTACTGTTGATGCCCAGAGTAGCCATGTTGGATTGTAATGTCGGTGTAGCAACACCGTGTGAAATTGCCATTAGAGCATCTTCAACGGGACTCACTGGATCCTTTCATCGGCAACCAAACAGGGCCTATTCAAACTTTTTGCTAATGGAAAACCAAAAAAAAACAGCAAGTCAAGGGGAGCAGAGCTGTCGCACCATACATCTTGACATTTCGAGTCAGAAATCTAACTTCAGGGGGGCATTCCAGTTGAGATTTCCGACAGGGAACTCCAAAGTTACGACTTTCCAGTTCAACTGGAAGGCACCAATACCTGATAAGAAAAAAAAACATTTTATGAGAGAAATAAAATATTTGAGAGAAAAGGTTTCTCTCAAAATACTTTTTTAAACTCTCAAATATATATTTTTTCACCGCCAGTGTTGGTGGAATAGCAAGCTAGCGTTTGCGAACTAACCAACCAGCCCGCACACCCGGTAGCAGCGGCACATCCCCCGGCCATGACCAGAGCTTGCTTTGCTGGTGTTGTATCCACATTTTGCATCCCTGCCAAACATTGCACCCACTGGAGCAGCAACACTAATTTCTGCTGAATAATGCATCTCTTAACCCTCACTGCAGCCAAGAATTGAATCCAGGTAGCAAGGAAATAATAAAAAATTGATGTCTCTAAATGTTCTAAAATTATAATCATCATTGATGAACATGACAAAGAAATGTAAATATCCTAGCTTTTAAACAGTAGCTGCTTTGTCTTATAAAAGCATTATTTGGATATATATGTGGATGCAAGTCTCGGCAGAGATGCAGCTGCAGGACCTGGAGCTCACCGCCAGCGTTTCAGTTTGACTGTTAAAACGTGTTTAGATAATTAAAAGGTATTTATTTAGAAGTGGACCGGCTGCTAGTTATCTATCTATGGCGGTGACAATGGTGTAATGATTCAGATGGACTCCCAAGACAAGACGGTGCCCACCCAACTGGCCAGTAGGAACGTGGCCCCGCACATGACACTATTTTACATTGAGAGAAAAAAATTGAAACACTTTTTTTTGAGAAAATTGTTTTCACACTGATAGCAAAAAATATATATTTGAGAGTATTTTGAGAGAGATTTTTTTTGCTATTGGTATGAAAACTTTTTCTTGATGCTTTGTTGCTATCAGTGTGATTACTTTTTCTCTCAAACATTTTTTTTTTCTCTCAGATCATTTATTTTCTCGCATGTAATAAAGAAACAAATCTAGCTCCATAAAATGTCAGATTGGAATTACAGAGGAGATAGAAAAACAAAATGCACAAATAGATAATGTGCCACCCTATTTATACACTGCTAATGAATAGTAAATCTTCTCCCCTTCCCCCCTATTCTTGTTTTTGTTGTGCCTGAGGGGGACCATGCTGGCGCTCTACCACCGTCAATGCCCGCCTCACATAGAATTCAAAATGCTTTTCTATTCTGAATTATGTCTTATCTTCTGCAGTGGGACGGCGTCGGCCCATTTCCAGACTTGGCGGAGCCCCCGAAAGGCATCCAGATGTTATGGCACCCTACCATCGTCAAGCCCTACCTCACACTGCTGTCTGAGTGCTCCAACCCAGACACCCTGGAGGGAGCAGCTGGGGCCCTGCAGAATCTAGCTGCTGGCAGCTGGAAGGTGAGGACTGTGCCTATATCACTGTGATACTGAAGGACATCTGCCAAAGTGTGTTGAAAATTCCAGTAGGTGCCAAAGTGTCCTGAAAGTTAGAATTCTCGAAAACACGGAAGAATTTACCTTGCTCAAGAGCACATTGGCAGTGCAGTCCAGCTACCAGTCCAGACCCTCCCCTCCTGACCCAACATGCATGAATAACAGGGCATAAAACCAAATGTGTGATGCTCTCTCTGTCTCCCCCCTCTGTCCTGCCCAGTGGTCGGTGTATATCCGGGCTGCAGTGCGTAAGGAGAAGGGCCTTCCTATCCTGGTGGAATTGCTGAGGATAGACAACGACCGGGTGGTTTGTGCCGTGGCCACCGCGCTGAGAAACATGGCTCTGGACATTAGAAACAAGGAGCTCATTGGTGAGTTCAATTCAAAGACAACAAAGCGAAGAGTGTGAAGTTCCACAAAGGGCCAAACACCAAATTGCCAATTTGCAAATGGGTTAATGCAGGATTTCCAAAGAAAATAAAATGTATTTAAGAGTTTAACTTGAGTGTCATTTTATGTTAATACTAGTGAAGTAATTTGCTTTATTGAAACTGAAAACAAGTGCTGTTATCTTGCAGAATTACTCACTTGCTTTAATAATGAATATGATACTTGTTTAAGTAGACATGTTTAGAGGTAATTTTTTTAAAGGAGTTGTTAAAATGTCTCTTGTGTAGAGGGTTATTGCTGTTAGTAATGGCAGACTGGTAGTAGGCTTGTGGAATTGTCTTTAATAAAAAAGAGTTGCATGTCATTGTAGTATGTGTCTGTATTTATGTAGATATAAAGATAGTTTTGTTTAAGCGGATAATAATGTTGCTCTGCTCGTATGATGCTTGATTTTCCTTTGGAGACCGATAACTGTAATAAACTCTGCTGGTCCCCCTAGCAACAACCACATGCCTCCTTCCTCTTGCGCTGTCTGATGCTTGAGGCTCTGAGCTTAGCTGACTGTGTGTGCTCTCAGATGTGAAGGCACCCATTCATGTGTATAGTGTACGTTGTAATGTCAATCTTATAACAGGGGCATGCACGTGTATTTCGATCGGACATATTGTCCTGCCCTCATGTGTTGTGTTGACATGATAAAATTGGATTAGAGACATATTGTGTTTCTTGTGAAGCTTTCAGCATGAGATATCAATACAGTCTGCACAGACAGGTCCGCTGTGAGCCAACTGAGTTTTATTGCTGTAATGTTACAAATTTGATTGCTTTCAGTGTTTGTGAGTTTGTAATAATGTGAATATTGACAATACCGCAAGTTTTTTGGCAATAGTTGAATTAAGCTGTTTAGATGGTTCAACCACGTTTGATAACTTACTGTAATAAGCCAGTTTAAATGTGTGAATGGCTTGTTGTTTGAAGAGAGTTATCGTTAAAACTGAAAAAGTCGAAGTGATTTGTGTCTATATATGACTTGAAGCAACTGGTCTAGTTTTAGCTTGGTGGTGTTCAGTGTTTTTCAGCCCAGAGACTAATTTTTTCTGACTTTGGTCCGTAAATGTAACTAATGCATTGCTCACGCTATATAATATAATATATCCTTGTCTTGCAAGTAGTGTAACATAAGTTGCTGCTGAGTATCGTAATTGTGGAACCGGTAAAGCGTCCGATATCACCTGCTATGCACTACATACCCAATATGTGTGATTTTTATTCAACAAACTTTTGTGTGAAATTATGTTTTTCAGTTGCACTGACCAAACTCATCTAAACAATTTTAAGGAATATATTACACAAAGTGAAATATTACACTTACACTTCAACCATTATTAATGTTATAGAGCTGCCTTCATTGCTGTCTGCAATTGTCTGTTATTGTTGTTGGATAAAAAATTTTAAATATTGTTTTAGCCTACAAAATAGCATGTTAGTATGGAATTTTGAAATTCATATATATATATATATATATATATATATATATATATATATATATATATATATATATAAAGCATAACAAAAGTTTAAATTGCCTTATCTACATTCCCACTGCCACCTTGTTTCCTCCTTTGTTTCCTCCAAACCCTTTAAACAATATTATCCCACCTCTACCCCTGTCACTCTTGGCCACAGGTAAATACGCCATGAGGGACCTGGTGCACCGTTTGCCCGGAGGCAGCAACAACAACAACAGTAGCGGCGGGGGAGGAGGAGGCGGAGGAAGCACCAACAGCAGTGTCCTGGCAGGAAAGACCATGTCGGACGACACCATTACGGCTATCTGCTGCGCACTGCACGAAGTCATCACCAAGAACATGGAGAACACCAAGGCCCTGAGGGACGCCGGTGGCATCGAAGCTCATCGGCGTCGCCCGCAGCAAAGGAGACAAGTAAGCCGAATGGAAAGATAATGTCAGGTGGAAAGGGGTGCAAAGAAAGAAGAAGGGAATATCATCATTCATCAATCTGTTCTTACAGTTTGATAGAAGCTACAACAGCATTAGAAACTGTTTCAAATTGATATAAGAAAGACACTTTTCAACAATCAGCATGGCAGATGCGACAGCGAATGAACATAGGCTAAAACTAATTTGTGCTTTTTGAAGTATAAGTCATTAGGAGTTGTTTTTGAGATACTGAAGGTATAAACCCATGGTTCAACATGTCTTTTGTTTTTTAATCTTTTTCTTGTTTTAAATGTCACTGCTTTGCATCACTGCAAGGGCATGACATGCAATCACAGAAAGCTCATGGAGAAAACAGAAATAACATTTGATGAAAATTTATGAAAATAATTCATGAAATAAAGTGTAATATTCTAGGTGATGATAAGGCCACATGAGCCAATTATACCCACAGCCATTTGTCAGCTGTGTCAAACCCTGGAGCATACAGAATTAAATATTGGCCAATCAATCAATTAAGCAAGCCATTATGCAATTTGGCCTCAGTACAATTTAAAGTGCCATATTTGAGGAGATAAAGAAGGCATCCTCACTTTCTTTCTTCTTTGGAGACCACAGTCAGCCAAAGCTTTAGATACTAGTTTAAGGTCTCTGCTTTATGTTTGTTTCTTCATCCTGCTGCATGTTGACGTTTTAATAGCTCCCACTAGCATAAAACAAAAATGAAAGACAGTCAAGCTTTATACTGTATGTTTTCCCTCTCTGCTGAATTCCCAGACATAGTCCTAAAGTGGTGAAAGCAGCATCTCAAGTCCTGAACAGTATGTGGCAATACAGAGACCTCCGCAGCCTCTACAAAAAGGTAAGGTCTGAATGTACTCTGGCTGTATTTCACTGAGTAATGATGATAACTAGATGCGTTATTTCCTGCACAGTCTTGTCTCTTTTCCTCTCCTCTCCTCATCCTTTCCATTCCCTTTCTTCTCTTCTTCAGGACGGCTATTCCCAGTACCATTTTGTCGGCTCTTCCTCCACAATAGAGAGAGATAGACAGCGACCTTATTCTTCTTCTCGTACTCCGTCCATCTCTCCCGTACGGACCTCACCCAACAATCGATCAGGTGAATCTCCTGTTCCCTTTTGTCCTCTATCAGTCTTCCCATTAGTACAGTCCAGTCAAACAAACACTCCTCTATACTAGCTGAAGTCTGCTTTAACCTTCACACCACGGCGCCCACAGCCAAATTATTCTGCTGTTGAGTAAAATCCTTGCACGTTGCCTCCTTTAAAAGTTTTCCGCCCTTTAAAAATTAGGGGTTTGTCTAATATGAGGCTTCCAGGCTTCAGTATTGTTGAACTCATGGCACCATCCTCTAAAGTTCACTAACTTTGAAAAAATTGTAAGAAAAATGTAATGTGTAATGTACTGTTTACTCCATGAGCTTAATTCTTAGCTGGGTCTGAAACTGATGTTGGGATAATAACAATGGCGGTGAAACCTACACCAACAATCTGTTCCCATGGATACACCTTTTTCAACAAGAAATACGTACCATTGCTAAAGTCGTCTAGATGTGTTAAAGTAATGTCTTCCTGTCATTCAGACAAAAGTGCCCTTAATGTAAATGTTCCTTATGAGTCATAACTTTCCTCAGACGTAACCGGGCTGTTATGGAAAGAGCCTCAATGCAGGAAGCAGAGCATTTGTACATTCTCTCGCAGGCTGCATCAGTGATGGATTTTTAAAACTTACAAAAAAAGCTTACATCTTTTTCACGGCTTATTACCTTTCTCAATTTTATAAACCTTCCCAACAGCAGAGGAATCTCCTTAACTACTTTGAGGCTCTGACGCACCAACCTGACGGCCAACCTTTGGCAGAAAAGTCAGTCGGTCAAAAAAGTGCCTCGAAACACACCGAAGCAACGCCAACTTGAACGTACGTTCTGCCCATGCGTGAGACATAATACCTCTCCGTGACGTCAGGAGGCACTAATCTGTATTGTCGCCCCAAAAAAATGAAAACCGGCGGCTGATTGCACAAACGCGTCACGCGGGTCTGGCTTCTCCAGACTTTCAAAGCCATACCATAATGGCGGCTCATTTGGAATAGGATCTCAATTTTAAGAAATAGGCCCTGCAGTTGTTGAATCTGTCTTCATTTTACATCGACAAAGGTCAGTTTAAAAATATTTTTTATAGATTTTGAGAGGTGTCACGCTCATCCTGCTCATCATTTCCAGGTTAACACTCCACCAATCAGATTGGTCATTGAGTCCGACTGCCCGCCTTCCGATTCAACATGTCAAATGGAGGCTGACCGCTCCTCCGACTCACGGCGTCAGGAACACACCGAGCAGACTCGAGTCACTGACCTCGCTAGACTGTCCGACGGCCGATAATCGGGTTGATGTGTCAGCGCTTTAACACTGACTCATTTCTGGGGCTCACTTTTAATAATAATAAAGAGTAGAGGTTTAAAGGTAGTGGATCCAATCAGCGCCACAGGTTGAAGTACGAGTAGCCAATCAGCGCGATGGGTGGGACCAACGTTGTCAAGCTGTTGTCAAGTGTTTTTACTTCGCTCCACTCCCCTCTTAAAACCCCGGCAAACCAGTATGTTGGCATGGCTACAGGTCTGTGTTAACTTAAAATGATGTTAAATTCAGGCGGCCATGTTGGTCGGCAGTAATTGGGGAAATCGCTTTTGAATCTTCTTCCCCAACAGAAGTCGGTTAGATTGGAAGCAATGTCAGACAGAAGATGGAAAAAGAGTCTAACAAGAATTCTCTCTGTAATATAATAGTTTAATTTCTGTAATAAATGTATTACATAAATTGAATTAGGAGCTATATCAATATATATCTGCTAGCCAATACATAGTTCAAACCAGTTTAAAATTACTATATTTGAGAGCATTTGAATGGGTCTCATTGGACCACATTTAAAACAAATCTCCTGAACTGGATTTAAGAGACTGTCAATGAACAGTGGCAAAATGATAAAACACTGGTTTGGAAGCTAATTTCACATTTTTTATTTTCTTTATTTTTGTTTCTCAGTTTAGAATTGTGCAAACAGATGGTCCATCAAGTAATTTGTTTACTTTTAGTGCTGTGGCAATATCTGACTTATAAAAGAAACCTTTGAATTTAACAAAAGAAACCTTGTGAACGTGTGCATTCCTACAACACTTGTTTACCGGAGCAGCAGGATAATTGGCTGCGTGGGTGCCGATATTACAGTAGACTGGAGATACTAGCAGAGCATTAATGTGTGTAGGGATCAATGCTAAATGTGTTACACAGAAGAGAGACAAGGCGACAGATGCAGCCACACAAACAGGCTATGTGAAAGGCTGTTGATAATGATTTTGAAAATTAGAAACACTACTGAACCATATGGCACTGAATCAATAGCCAGGTTTCTTCCAACATGGCTAACTAGATCTAACTCATTACTGTTTGCCACTGATCACAACACCCACAGTCCATGCATTTTGTATATTTACCCAACTGTAGGAATGAATCCTTTCTATGTTACTTTTTGGGTGAATAATGCCAAGACAGGCAGAGATTAATAGGCCAGTGGGAGTTTAAGCTTAAATAAGAAGACAGAGGCAAGAGTAAAGCAGATGCAGAGAGCAGAGATGACTCAATATTTACTTCTTTGAAGTCACACCCTGGTCAAAAAGCCACATTTGTGAAGAAATGCACAATACCTACAGAGTCGCAATACAAAGAGCACCTAGTGACCCCGTTTTTGACTTATTTTATTAGAGGAAATGATACACACAGTGATGTCTCAGAGTGCTATGCCTTTGTTAGGTAAAAACAAAACCTGAAATGCTTTGAAAAGTACAAATCAATCTGGCCTTTCTGCCGTGAAGGGACTCTAGTGTGATGTAAGTAGCTGTCCTTCTTGTTGTAATGTGTTCATGATAGATCGAATGTTTAAGAGATCCCCTTTGTGTGTGTGTGTGTGTGTGTGTGTGTGTGTGTGTGTGTGTGTGTGTGTGTGTGTGTAGCGAGCGCCCCTACTTCCCCGAGGGAGATGATGGCATTGAAGGAGAGGAAGGCAGACTACGAGTCGACTGGCAATGCCAGTTACCATAGCAACAAGGGCGAACACACATCCCGAAAGGACGCCATGATGGGTAGGAATTCCACACTGCATGTCTGACACAAAAACACATTCTTCTATACAGCTATTGTGTTGCTCAGTGTATATCATTGGAATAAATCACATAAAATCACTTAACTAAGTGTTAGTTTTACAATATTAAAGGAATAGTTCAACATTTAGGTAAATAGAAAATCTATACCGCTCTCATACAGTATCGGTACAGAAAACATGAAGCTGGAGTCAGGAAATAGTTAGTTAAAGTTATTAAACTGTTTATGATTCTTATCACTTTAAATCAGACAACAAAGTGAACAAATTAGAAATCTGATATCACGTAGTCATACTGTTGGTCAGTTTTCACTACGAGATTCATCCAAAACATCCACTAATAGTAATTGAGTCCCTCATTAATAAGAGGACTTTAGGGAGTGTTTGTAAGTCTAATGTGATATTCAGTGCAATGCTTTAATGTTTATGTGGGAAACATTGAGTTCCAAGCCATCCTTAATCATCATCATCATCATTCATAACACTGACAGCCTACGCACACGCCTCTGCCTTCACTGTACTACCTGAATAAAAGCTTCAGCGCAAGTATTCATCGGAAGTCCACATCCTCTCTGTCTCTGCAGGTCAGCTCTCCAGCGGGTCTTCCACGCTGCATAGAGGAGCATACGTGTCGCCCACTGATGACCTAAAGTATAATCAGGTACGACAAGTCACTTTTCCGTGTTAAATGTGACCACAGTTGTTCCCCTTAAAATGTAATCACAAGGCACTCTGTTATTGTATTGAGACAAGTCCTTAAGCAATGATTTATCACTACCAGCTGTCATATATAATAAGCTGTAAATACCTCTTCATGACTCACATTACCTTTAGGAGGCAGAACCACTGTACAGAAACCCTTCTAGTAATTTCCACATGGAGACAAAATATTGCAGCAAATCTAGTCCCTTTATTGAATTGGAATTTAAGAGGGACGCCAAAGGGGATATAAAAGTACTACAAGGGTCACTATAAACTTCTATAGTGTCCCATTTATGCATTATAGGAGTACTGCAGTAAATTGCTTTCATCATGTGGCATTCAAATCTGCGCTATGCAAGTAAAAGCCTTTCATGTTATCCATCAAACCCTCTAAAAGCAATATCTGAGGCTGGTTGTATCTCTAAAGGTACAATTTGGCAGTCTCATAGTAATGCACAATAATATAATGCATTTTGTTTGTAGATACCAGGTTGCTAACAAACTAACAAACTATCTGGCTGGATTTAGATGGAAAATGAATCAAATTACAGTATTTCACCTACCGGTAACATGTTTCAAAGAAACAAGTCACCAACAGGGGTGCAGAGCCCATATTTTATTATCCATTGTAGCTGATAAATAATACTTAGCCCCTGTATTGACAGATAGTGAAAATTGTTCATCAGAATTTCCCAGAGCCCATATTGACATATTCAAATTTCAGATAATTAGTTTTCTATCACAGAAGACTAATAGAACCAGCAAATATTCACATCTGATCAACGGCAAACCTTTTATTTCAGCTCTGATGACAAAGTTTCATACATGAAATTCAATTCAATTTCATTTATAGTGTCAAAACCGAAGTTGGCTAAGGACATGTTTTAATATACATTGCAGGCATCTAATTGTATGCATTTTTACACTAGAGGGCTTCCATGCTGCCTGCTAATGGTCTTGGACACACACAAGTCATCACTACTTAAAGGAGCTATCTCTGTGTAGTCTGATTTGAGTTTTTCTACCTGTGTTGATGCATACAGAGTCAGCTTTGGATTTGGTTATATTTTAAATGTGAATTATTAGGAAATGTATCTCTTTCTGAAGTTGTCTGTGTAGCCAAGGACTTTAATTAGTCTTGTAAGCTAAAAGTCAGGGATGAATGTAGGGTTTGGTTTTTTCAAGTTTGGGTCTCAAATTCAGCAGTCGGGCTCAGTCGAGGCAGGTCCGGAAGACACTGGTACGAGATGGGTTCTGTTTTCAGTTTTGGGCTGTGCAGAACTCTAGCCTGGGTTAGTTGTTGTACTGCCTCTAGCTGCCATTAATCAGAATGTCATATGTCATGCTAGCTAGCTAGAGCTGGCTTATGTGGTGTGTTATATAAATAATAAAAATATAATATTTTTTAATATTCTTGTGTGTATTATTTCGAAATGCTCTCGTTCAGTTTAGAACTCTTGTGCATGTAGCCTCAAGTCATGACGGTTTGGACCTGGCCATCATAATCTTGCTTTTCTTTCAATAATGATCTTTGCTTTTCTTTTTACAGATCTCTTCTCAAGGCCTGCCTTCAGAACCTTACCCTCCTTTCCAAAATCCTCCCCCGCCTGACAGTGTCAACTACGAGGACCAGGCCTTCTACGAGAACCAGGTTCATGCCGGCGGGCGCCCACCGCAGGGTGACCTCAACATGCACCTGCAGGGCCTCAAGTCCACCGGCAACTATGTAGACTTCTACTCAGCCTCACGGCCCTACAGCGAGCTCAACTATGAGACCAGCCACTATCCGGCCTCACCAGACTCCTGGGTCTAATGGGAGATGAGGGTGGAGGATAAGGAGGAGGAGAGGATGGATGGGGGAAGGGGTAGTTTAAAGAGTGAGAGAGAAGATGATAGGACAGTTTCCCTCCCTTTCCTCCCCATCCTCCTCTGTAGTTCCTGAGTAGCATCATAGATAGCAGGACGACGGAAGGGAGGATGGAGTGCAGAAAAGAGACATGAAGAGAAAATCTAAGACATTACACTCCTGTCGGAGACATCTGAGGAGGAGGGAGAGCGGACAAAGGAGGAACAGAAGCAAACAGAGGAGCAGCCATGCATGTGCATGCACACCACCAACAAAACTAACGGACACATTTTCTTTCTGTGTTTCGTTTGGGATCAACTACTGCTGCAAGGTTCAGCAGGCAGAAAGAGCTCCTGCACCTGAAGGCCTCTGAATACAGAACGTAAGAGGGAGGGACAGGATGAAAGGGAACATGAAGGGAAAGATGGCAAAAGTGGGAAATATATGGAGATGAAGAAGGACAATGAAAGAGAAAAATGAATCAGTGGACTCGAGAATGGAAAGTTTTGGATTGTGAATGGAACGTGTGAGATATACCCAGGAGAAACCTGTACATATGTGGTATAGCAACATGGCTTTTCGTAATGTGAAGCACAAGAAGCAGAGCTGTAGGAACATGTAGGATGTATGTCACACCAACCTTTGTTTCTCTCTATGGCTTCAGCGTGGTGCATCCTCCTCTGTGCAAAGAAGGCTTCTGGACTTTGTCATTTGTTACAGTTTTTCTTTTTGTGTTTCTACTTTTTAATTCTCAATTCTGGTTGTATACTATTTGATGTACACTGTACATTTGCGAAGATGCATTGTGTACTGTACATTGCACTATTTTCTGTGTCATGTCAGGCCTTTCGTCATTGGGTCAACCTCACTTCGTCACTAACTATCCCCTTTAAAACACTCAAAAATACACACAATATCTGCACTCAAACTTTCAAAATTCATATCACAGCTACAGACGGATGTCCACACGTTGCTATTGTGACATATTGGATATGAATTGGGTTTTAAAGACAATTCTGTTAGGTCACGGTGCTCCTTTAACTGCCCTACAGATAGTTTTTACAGAATGGCTGATTCAAACAGTTGAGCAGCTTTTTTTCTGTGACAAAACTCCAATTTCTTTAAGCTAGCTTTGTTTTTTTGGCGACTATCTTTCCAAATTAACACCTCAAATTCACTTTTTTGTTTCCCACGAGTCTCTCCTTTGAGTGAACTGTGCTCATTGTGTATATAACCGTGCCAAACAAGGGTTACTTTCCCTCAGCGGGGAAGGTTTAGGGGTGTGTTAAAGGGTCCAAGTTCAGCTGAAGCTCTCAGCTGGACATCCTTGCGGTTCTAACGATGCCAGTTTGTAAATGCTTTGTTTTTCTAAACTGTGTTTTACCGGGACGAAACCTGTCTTAACTGCACCGGGATTGGGGAGAAAATATAAAAAAAAAAAAAAGAAAAAAAGAAAATCATGGAGGGACTGTGACCGGGCGGAACAACGCTTCTTCAAAAGTTGTACAAAATTAGTTGATTTCTGTGTTGTAAAATAATCAATGTTTGAAGTACAAAAAAAAACAAAAAAACTTTTCTGAGAGATGGGTGGCAATTCTAACTTCATGGTAGACAAAACTGTTAATAGAGTACGGATATATATTATATAAATATAAATATATACTTTTATGTGCAGATGTGGATGTCACTTATAGCAGCAACATTATGGAAAAAGACTTGTCAAAAACAAAAAAAACAGCTACATGTAGGAATTTCGTTCACATTTTATTTTCTGGTCAACACACTAAATTGTCGACTTTGTGTAGTAATGTTGTTGCTATGTGGAGTAGAGTAGACCAGGGCCCAGGGATCCACGTTTTCACTTAAGCAGTCCAAAAAGGTGCTAACACCCATGAGAAGTATTTCCAACATGTCTGTATTTTAACTGTGCACAAAATGTTTGTTCCCCTTTGGATTGATAACAATGTATTGATTTTCAGCCACATAACGGAGAACCATCACAAGTTTGATTTTTGTAAATCCTGTGCATGAAAACGCCTAATTAATTAGTCTTACTATGCTAAATAGCAAAAATTGCAACCATGAATGCATCAGTATTCTTTGTCAGTAAACCTGAAACTAAATGGTGATTTGTTTTTCTTTTCTTTTTTTTAATGTGAGAAAGGCTAAATTGTAAAATGTGACAACAGACCCTGGTTCTCCCTACAAACCGCTGTTTAGAAGTCTTAGAGTCATCTTCTGATGCTTGAAAAATGATACTGTAATACAACTGTCCCCACAAAAACTGGATGAAAAACAGACAGACTGTATTTGTTAGTAAGCATCTGGAAACTGACAACGTTATGTATGTCTTTGTGATCCGTAGGCAGAAAAACCTGACTATAAGACCTGTATGGAGATATAACGTCGGTAACCTTTTTGTTGCTAGACCAAACGTGTTTTAAAAAGAGAATTGTGAATCTTTCTATTGCCTCAAACAGAATTGCAACTGCTCCAAAAAATATAAACGGACCATCGAAGAACTTCAGATTGTGGGAGTGGTTTGTTCTCTTTCCATTTTTCAGTGTGTTAAAGGACGGTATTGCTGGTGTTCTATGTTTTACCATTAAGTGTGTATGATGTAGGTATTTTTACCCTATTCCTAAAGCATACCAAACGCTTTTAGTTTGAAATCCTACTTTCAATTCAATTCAATTTTACATGCTGCAACAACAATCCATAACAGTGAACACGTTGTTGCTTAAATTCTTCAGTTATTGTTGTGTGGTGCTATATGTTCTAAGGATGGACAAATTGGCTCGAACTGTCCTGTCTCCTAAAATCTACGTCCCATACAATGAAACTGCATTCTCAACTAGAAAATGCATTTCCTACGGAAAATGCTTTTTAATGCTGAAAAGCAAAATTGCTAAAGCTAAACTAGATTGCCGGCACAATTGTGTAAGAACAAGGAGAAGTAGTGAGAATAGTTGGAAAAATGGGAAGTATTTAATTAGTATGAGTTTCTTTGAAATGCTTAACAATACCAATAATGTATCAAACAAAAGTGGGATATTTATAGTTTAAAAAAAAAAAGAAAAGCTCTCACTACACTGAATTGCTGGTTAAAATGTGTAAGATGAGATAAGAGGTGAAGTTTTAGGGAAATGTGGAAAAGAATGTCTTGAAAAAAAAGCTGAATGACACCAATATGGTATGAAAGTTTTTGTAAAAACTGACGCTAAACTGCATTGCCGGCTTAAATTTGGATGAAGTAACTGAAAGAGTAATGAATGAGTTGGTGAAATGGGAAATGGGAAAAATGAGGAAATCTCAATCAGCTGTGTTCAATATTTTCAAAAACTTAAAAAAAGAATTTACAAGTTGTACAAAACTCCTAATGAATGAAAGATGTAGAACATTTTTAGGCTTGAATTAAGTATGGATCTGCTAATAAGACTCGGAAAGCAGCTGATGCAGAATGAAAAGCAACAAGTGGGAAAGGGATGAAGGATGCAAAATAAAGAGAAAGAAATGATAAGTGTTCAAATGTATTGAATCTCTTCTATAAGACACTATCGGAACTCACACAAAAGTAAGGTTTGTTGCATATTTGTCTCTTTTGCTGAGTGTATTGGACCGCAAACCCTACTGTAACGTGAAGGGCTTGAACACCCAACCTTCAGTCATCCAAACACAACCTTATCACTCTAAGCTATCTGACCTGACACAAAGTTAATGTTTTTGTAAAAAAGTCATAGTAGCTTATCTTATGTAAAAAAAAAAAGACATAGTATTGCATGTCGAAAAAAGTCGTTGTATAAAAAGTGATAAAAAGTCAGAGTATAGTATGTTGAAAAAGCCATAGTATACAGGTAAAAGCCAGTAAATTAGAATATTTTGAAAAACTTGATTTATTTCAGTAATTGCATTCAAAAGGTGTAACTTGTACATTATATTTATTCATTGCACACAGACTGATGCATTCAAATGTTTATTTCATTTCATTTTGATGATTTGAAGTGGCAACAAATGAAAATCCAAATTCCGTGTGTCACAAAATTAGAATATTACTTAAGGCTAATACAAAAGGAGTTTTAGAAATGTTGGCCAACTGAAAAGTATGAAAATGAAAAATATGAGCATGTACAATACTCAATACTTGGTTGGAGCTCCTTTTGCCTCAATTACTGCATTAATGCGGCGTGGCATGGAGTCGATGAGTTTCTGGCACTGCTCAGGTGTTATGAGCCCAGGTTGCTCTGATAGTGGCCTTCAACTCTTCTGCGTTTTGGGTCTGGCATTCTGCATCTTCCTTTTCACAATACCCCACAGATTTTCTATGGGGCTAAGGTCAGGAGTTGGCTGGCCAATTTAGAACAGAAATACCATGGTCCGTAAACCAGGCACGGGTAGATTTGCGCTGTGTGCAGGCGCCAAGTCCTGTTGGAACCTGAAATCTCCATCTCCATAGAGCAGGTCAGCAGCAGGAAGCATGAAGTGCTCTAAAACTTGCTGGTAGACGGCTGCGTTGACCCTGGATCTCAGGAAACAGAGTGGACCGACACCAGCAGATGACATGGCACCCCAAACCATCACTGATGGTGGAAACTTTACACTAGACTTCAGGCAACGTGGATCCTGTGCCTCTCTGTCTTCCTCCAGACTCTGGGACCTCGATTTCAAAGGAAATGCAAAATTTGCTTTCGTCAGAAAACATGACTTTGGACCACTCAGCAGCAGTCCAGCTCTTTTTTCCTTAGGCCAGGTGAGACGGCAGCGCTGTTTCTTGGTCAACAGTGGCTTAACACAGGTATCGGCAGTTGAAACCCATGTCTTTCAAGCGTCTCTTGGTGGTGGATCTTGAAGCACTGACTCCAGCAGCTGTCACTCCTTGTGAATCTTTTTTCACAATCTCTTACTAGGCGCGGTGATCCCTATCGCTTGTACACTTTTCTGACCACAGTTTTCCTTCCCTGCCTCTCTATTAATGTGTTTGGACACAGAGCTCTGAGAACAGCCAGCCTCTTCAGCAATAACCTTTTGTGTCTTTCCCTCCTTGTGCAATGTGTCGATGGTCGCCTTTTGGACAGCTGTCAAATCTGAAGTCTTCCCCATGTTTGTGTAGGCTTCAGAACTGGACTGAGAGACCATTTAAAGCCCTTTGCAGGTGTTTTGAGTTAATCAGCTGATTACTTTTTGGCACCAGGTGTCTTCAAAATTTAACCCTTACACAATATTCTAATTTTGTGACACACGGAATTTTGGATTTTCATTTGTTGCCACTTCAAATCATCAAAATTAAATGAAATAAACATTTGAATGCATCAGTCTGTGTGCAATGAATAAATATAATGTACAAGTTACACCTTTTGAATGCAATTACTGAAATAAATCAAGTTTTTCAAAATATTCTAATTTACTGGCTTTTACCTGTAGTATAGTATAGTATGTCAAAAAAGTGATTAAAAAGTCATACTACAGTATGTCAAAAAAATCATAAAAAGTCAAAGTATTGCATGTGGAAAAACATGATTAAAAAAAGTCATAGTATAGTATGTTCAAAATAGTCATAAAAAGTCATACTATAGTATTTAAAATAGTCATAAAAGTCATAGTATAGTATGTCAAAACAAAATCATAAAGGCACGGTATAGCATGTTGAAAAATGTGGTAAAAAGTCATAGGATAGTATGTGGAAAGAAGTGCTAAAAAGTCATAGTATAGTATGTTGAAAATAATGTTAAAAAAAGTAATTGCATAGTATTTCAAAACAAAATCATAAAAAGCCATGGTATAGCATGTTGAAAAATGTGGTAAAAAACGATATAGTATAGTATGTCAAAAAAGTGATTAAAAAGTCATTGTACAGCATAACGAAAAAACGGATACAAATGTCATAGTATAACAAGTCAAAAAGTATAGCATGTCGAATAAAGTGATAAAAAAGTCATAGTATAGTATGTTGAAACAAATCATAAAAAGTCATAGTAGAACATGTTCAAAAATGTGTTAAAATACGAAGAGCAAAGCATGTCGAAGAAAGTGATAAAAAGTCATAGTATAGCATGTTGAAAAAAGTGTTAAAAAAGTAATTGTATGAATATAGTATGTCAAAAAAATTCATAGTAAAAAAGTGATTAAAAAAAGTCATAGTATAGTATGTTGAAAAAAGTGATGAAAAAGTCATAGTATAGTATGTTAAAACAAGTGATAAAAAGTCATAGTATAGTATGTTAAAACAAGTGATAAAAGTCATAGTATAGTATGTTAAAACAAGTGATAAAAGTCATAGTATAGTATGTTAAAACAAGTGATAAAAGTCATAGTATAGTATGTTAAAACAAGTGATAAAAAGTCATAGTATAGTATGTTAAAACAAGTGATAAAAAGTCATAGTATAGTATGTTAAAACAAGTGATTAAAGTCATAGTATAGTATGTTAAAACAAGTGATAAAAAGTCATAGTATAGTATGTTAAAACAAGTGATTAAAGTCATAGTATAGTATGTTAAAACAAGTGATAAAAGTCATAGTATAGTATGTTAAAACAAGTGATAAAAGTCATAGTATAGTATGTTAAAACAAGTGATTAAAGTCATAGTATAGTATGTTAAAACAAGTGATAAAAGTCATAGTATAGTATGTTAAAACAAGTGATAAAAGTCATAGTATAGTATGTTAAAACAAGTGATAAAGTCATAGTATAGTATGTTAAAACAAGTGATTAAAGTCATAGTATAGTATGTTAAAACAAGTGCCAACCTTCTGTCTCCTAATGATTCTCTTAAGATTCTAAGCTATTTTAACCTGACACAAAAGATATGTTTTTGGCATATTTGTCTCTTTCATTTAGAATATTAGACCGCAACACTTACCAAAACATATAAGGTTTGAACACTTAACTGTCTGTCCTCCAATCATGCTGTAATCTCCTTAAACTAACTGACCACACACAAAATTAATGTTTTCAGCATATTTGCCTCTTTTGACCTCAAAACTTAAAGGTGCACTATAAGTTCCTGCATGGTTTCAGTGCAATTTTATTTTTGTCTCAAATCATAGACATTTGACGTTTACATCCCCTGTGTTGCCTCCCGAGACCGGGCTTTTTCACAGTGTATTCAGGGGGCAGGCAGCTAACGGATCCAGGAGAGATACCTACGATTTAACACAAATAGGAAATTGCACTGGAACCATGCAGGAACTCATAGTGCACCTTTAATGAAGCATGTACGATTTGACGGCTCAACCTTCTGTCCTCCAATCAATCTCTTATCACTCTAAATTATCTGACCTCGCACGGAAGTTATGTTTCTGGCATATTTGTCTCTTTCACTGTGTATGTGTGTGTGTGTGTGTGTGTGTGTGTGTGTGTGTGTGTGTGTGTGTGTGTGTGTGTGTGTGTGTGTGTGTGTGTGTGTGTGTGTGTGTGTGTGTGTGGCTTATGCATGCTTACCTTTGAGACTGTTAATAGGCCTATTTACAGTCTATGATCTTACGGCAATGCTACATGCAACTATATTGACATCTTAAGGGTCATGAGTGCACTCTAGTGATCATTAGAGAAACTGCACCACGGGTCAGGGTGGCGGCCATTTTAGTCTTTGAGGCCTGTTCTGCATGACTCTCGGCAGATACTGTAGATCAGCACATCACAGGCACAGAGTTTATCATGAGAGCTGGGGTTAGCTTACATCTTTTTTTCATTACACATGCACTACTGGAGCGCAGAACAATGCATGGACGAGGCATCAAGTCACAGCTCCAGAAATGAGAGGTAGGCTCGAGTGCATCTTTTTCCTTATCTATGGTAATCCACAACTATTTTTTTGCAGGGTACCTATAGTTTAAAATACCATGCTGCAGCCTCTGGGGGCTGGTTTTGTAAATTCTACTTAAAGCTGGCTTCCTACCTATCCTATATTGCTCTGCTGCGGAGGTAACGAAATTTATTACTTATTACTTATTGAAATTATCCAACAGAACATAATGTTTGAGCATTACATTACTTGTCATTTAGCCAGGGCTGTAGTACTCGAGTCTGGACCCAAGACCGTTTTTCTATGGTCTCGGACTTGTCTTGGACTCGCTGGTATTTGGACTTGGACTTGTCTAGGTTGTGGTCACTGGTTTAATATAAATTATTATGTTTATAATATAATTGGGGAAAGTGAAACAAAGTTTAGGCAGGGATATTGTTTGGCTTTTCAGAAGTTTTGGAAAGCTAGCTAATGCTATGCTAACTTTAGTGCAAAAGCATTAGCCTAGCCTGCTAGGTAAATATTACAGCTGCCTTCAGAGTTTTCTATATCTGCGTCCACATTGTCAACATAAGACCTGTGGCGTTAGTGTTCCTTTTGTACCATCATTTTATTGAATGGAATATTAAGCTTTGTTCCTACGAGATAGGTGTTTTTTTCTTAAGTTACACATAAAGCCAACTGGCTATAGTTAGCCAGTACATATGCTAGAGGACATAAGCTAATGCTGCCCAGCCAGTCAGCAACTTCGGCAGTAGTTTCTAACCTTGACAGTATTGTTGCCCACGATCAACCTGTGTTGCTAAAAGCAGTGAACCTGCAGTGATGTTTGAAATGGAGACACACATATCATGTCTTTTGAAGGATATAAATACTTGTACTGTTGAGTATACTGTGAAAAATGGTTCTTATGAATTTCTCAGCTAATCATAATCTGTAAAAATTTGATTTTGCTCCAGCTCCTTGAGTGCAATCTGCATATGTGTGTGTGTGTGTGTGTGTGTGTGTGTGTGTGTGTGTGTGTGTGTGTGTGTGTGAGACCCAACCTGCTCCTTCCTTAAACAAGTTCCTGATGGATTTATTTTTGTCTCAAATAAACATATGTTAAATAACACTGTTCATTGTTGTTTAACCAAACTTTAATGTTTTCTGAAAATAAATGTCTTTCCTATTAACCCATGTCCAAATAATAATTTAATACAATATTTCTTTAGGGAAGGCATAAACCAACCCTAGGGCTACACTCTGTAATACTGGTCACTTCTTTTCTACACTAAATCTGGAGTGAAGTTGTATTGTCATTTAGTTGCCCAAATGTTCAGTACTAGTACTACTGTAGCAATGGTAAAAGTAGTGGCTTGGTGTTTGTATCAGTTCTTACACTGCTATTATGAGGTATCATGTCATTCTGTTTTCTTTAGATTAGATTGTGTGATATCAAGGGGAATGGCTATACTTACAAATCCTGGGTGTTGTGACACTATTTTTGCTTTTATATAAACAAATAACCCAAAATGATTGTCTTCATACTAAGACTTTTCTGTCCTCGGTCTTGACAGTGACCTTTTAGGACTTGGTCTTGATTAAAGCCCTGTATTTAGCTGACACTTTTATCCGAAGCCACTTACAATTGCTATATTGCAACAAGGGGTTAAGCGTCTCGCTCAAGGTGGGATTCAAACCCAGATCTTCCACACCAAAGGTATGTGTCATATCGCTGTCATATTGCGATTTGAGTTACATTTGTTGTAGCCAAGCTTTTAATATTCATAGTCAAAGATACATCAGTATATTTAGATAAATATATGTTAGATATATAATTAAACTCAATCAATGACAAATGAAAGTACCAACATTATAAACATTAAAGAATGAATCACAGTATTTCTTCATGTGCCAGTGATGGTGTGACATGTAGGCCATCAACAGTTTTAATTCAGTGAATTTGGCATGGTTTTCCTCTGTATTATAGGTAAGAAGGCGCAGACATCTCCAGTCACGTGTCCGTCAGCTCTACAAAATGTATGCCAAAATGTACGACAAATATTAGATGTGCTTTATGTGGGGATGTAGGACGGTGATAGCATGTGGCTATGAGTCCCTTATCAGCATCAGGAAATCAATTTGCCAGTCTCCTGCTGACTCTGCTAACCTTCCAGCGACAGAATTATATCAAAGGTATGGGGCACAGTTAGTACAGGCACACATCTTCAAAAGGGCTTTAGTTTTTCAGATACCCCTGCCTTAGGTGGAACAAACACAACCTTGCTTTTCATAATTTTGAGATGTCCACTTCGTGAAATGGATGGTCGTAACAAAAATATATTTCATACAGCAAAAAGTGCTTATCTTGATCTCACCCCATAGGTGAAAAAGTGCAGAATAAATTCATTTTGTTCCAATTTACACTAATAGTGCCCTGATATCTACCCTACTTCTCAAAGCAATATGAATATCAAAAAATGTATTCATTAGAAAACTCAAGCCTAGAAGCCTTTCAATTAAAAGTTTTCTTAGGCAGAAATTTTACACTTTTACTTAAGGTAGTATATGATGGTATGTTGGCACAGTTCAAGCCATCACATTAACAAAATTTGCACAAAAACAATAAAGGTGGTGCAATGTGTAAAGTGAGGTGTAAAATGTATTTTTGTATGCAAAAATAATACTTTTGACAATATAGGCTATCAAAGTAAAACTGTAACTCCATTATTATCCATAATCCCTATTGAGCTCAAGATTTCAAAATGTACAATGTTCAAACACTCCAAGCTCCATTATAATAGATACGGAATACATATCTTTTTAGTTAAGTTATTGTCATTTACATACTCCAGTTATTCAAGAAAATCAATTATATGCTACACACATACACACCATGTCTTTTACATGTGGGGGCAAAGTAAATGATTTAAAAAAAATTGAAAAACTTTCATGAATGTGTTCAATGAAGAAGCACAGTGGTGGACTAACTACTTAATTTAACAACTCCATTATTGATTCCTAGCTAACTTAACTTCTTGGATTGTAAAAAGTGTTTGTGTGTGTGTGTGTGTGTGTGGTCTGTTAGCCTTTAGCCTAGCACAAATACTAGCTTGTCTGCCACGTTTAGACTTCCTCTCACACTGCCTCTGGCGTCGTATTGTTCTGATGACAGTCTGCTAACTAACTGCTGCCATATGAATGTGGAGAGGAAACGTAAACACAGCAGATGAGCAGGTACTTTAGCCTTCTGCTAACTGCGGCTAATTCAAGTTCATGTTTCTGTAGCTAGGTTGAGCCTCGAACCACAGTGTGTCATCTCAAAGGGCTGATAAAAAAGAAACAGCACAGTCTAAAGTAGGACAGAGTACAAATCTGTTGTAACTCCCGGTGGTTGACACTAGAGGGTGATAAAGGTACTACACCATGTAGTATTATTAACTGCTATTTGAATGCAAAATACAAATGCACATAGACTCATGCAGCTAATGAGTACATGGTGGCTCTCCATTACTCAGAGCAGGAGATGCCTACAGTAGGCTACCACACAGTAGCAATGGACTATCGCATGTGATTATTTTGGAAGCAAATAAGTCACAGTCCAACACTAAGCTGTTTTATTCTTGGCTCTGCCTTTCCACTTCTCCACAAAGCTCTTACAAAGCCTGTGTGAGCTGGCTCCTAGTGCTCACAAGCTCTTTGCTTCCTCGCAAATACCTGTTTTACTATGTACTTCTTGGCTTCCTCCAGCATGCTCAGTGATCTTTTCCTGTGGCAATCTGCTATCTGCAGTCTGCCACCAATCTTCATTTGGCCATGTCAGAGCTCTTCTGTCCATCCTGTGAACTCACTCTGACTTGCTGTCACTTTTTCACGCCCCAGTCACCCCCTTTTCCCATGCCTCTCCCTCAAATTCTTCTGTCGGTTCTCTTTGTTCAACAATTGGTGTCCTGTATCCTTTCCAAGTCAGCATGACTTCTCAGCCTGTTGGAGTTCTTTGTTTTGCTCTTACTTAATCCTTTTCCTTCCCTTAGTCATCTCTACCTGTCCTCTGTTCCTTTTTTGTCCCGGTAGCAAATGTTTTAAGTTAACAACCTCTGCTTTAGACAAGCACATCTTCTGAAGAATACATGCTTCAGAAGATGTGCTTGTCTAAAGCAGAGGTTCCTTACACTTAATCTTCTTTTTATTTTTGCCATGTGTCACTGAATTTGCCAGACATGTAAGCTGCCAACATGGAAAAAATGTGTATTCTTAGCATCCTAACAGGAGTTACAAATACTATACTATATGTGGATTTATATCACTGAGCTTCCGTATCTCCCACATTGCACCACAAATATGCTTCACAAATAAAGCTTGTGAATTCAAGTAGAAACAAGGCAACGAATCCAGCAATGTCAGCAATCTCAACAAAAACAAAAAATGGCAACTGGCAGGTATATTTACATTAACAGAGTCAATTCTTCTGGTTGATTTCTCATGGACTGTGACATTGTGCTTCGTCAGGGCTTTCCAACAAGACACACATTCCCTTTATCTCCTCCTTACCAGAGGTAACAGTCTTTGCCTCTCCTCTTCCCGCCTCCTCTCTATTTTCTTCATCTTGTAGTTCCACTTGGGGATCTGGAGCTGGTTTTTGTTATTGCGCCGTTTGAGTTTTTCTGGCGTGAAGTTCAGAGGTGGGGCTTTGCAGAGCATAACTTTGGGCACTACGATGCCTGGTCGCACGCTGCTTCTCCTCAGCATATGAAGAGGCAGGAGGCTTGCTCGTCTCATGGCCACTGTGGCCATGTCGTTTAGCAGCTGAGGCTGCAGGCTGGCTCTCCGATCTATAGACTTGGGGAGGAGGAGGATCCGCGAGTTCTGGAAGAATTTCTTGTAGTTGTTAAGTCTGTCTGGGCCCAGACGCTTAAGCTCAATTACCCGTTGCCTCCTCAGGATCTCCTGCACAGCCTGACGACGCTTCCCAATGCACGGAGGGCTTCCTGGACACACAGTGCGGCAAGCTGTGGCAATGGCTGGACTGGAGATACTGGTGGTGACGTGGACCATGTGCTCAAGAACACCATCCTCCACAGGGTTAACCTTGTTGTTGATGTAAAACCCATAAGGGCAGCAGGAAAGGGAGTGGATCAAACGCCTCCAGCAAGACTTTGGCTCCTGGGCCTGGGCCACCAGCCCCTGTACAAGAAGATCAAACATTATAATTTAAAACAGATGTTCTTTATGATTGTTCAGCCAAGGACCCCTTACTAGATAGAGAGAGTACTGTAATTGTTTACACTTCTAGTCGAGAACAAAACAGGAGAAAATCCTATCTATTTAGCTGCATGTAACGCTGTACCTAAACAAAATATCAAAGGCAAATCAAGAGAAAATGGTTCATTCAAAGTGCATTTCAGACACACACACATATCAAGACAAGCGTGGAGAGGTTCACAGTGTGCATTAGCTTAATAAAGCACAAATTCTGATTACGTTAGACTATTTAAATCTATGAATTATTTTAGATTTTAAAAATGCAGTAGCCTATTTCTCATTGAACTACGAAGCCTTTTGTACAAAAATAAATAAGTAATAAAATCAACCTGAAAACTTTTAACTGACTCCTTGACAGAGTGCCCTGGCCTCACTTTGAAAATCGCTGGTTTAAAGGAATCATTAATTGAAAGTATTATGTGCTGCATTCAATAGGAGGACTGTAGCCATGTATAATTTATTAACCTCCAGCATGGGCCACTCCAGGGAGAAGGAGTCACAGATCTGCTCAGCACAGGGCTTTGACATCAGCCGATACATCAGATTGGCTGTCTCATATCGACCAGTGAAGAGAGCCCACTCCCTGGGTGTCATATTGCGACTGTTGTCCCGTGCCTGAATATCACCTCCTGGAAACACAAGAGGTTATGCGAGGGAGAATCTGTGACTAAACTGGACTGTAATCTGGTCTACATTTCTAGAGATTTCTACCTGATACCTATCTAATAGTTGTCATTTGCTTGTAAAAAGAATAAAGGTTGTGATGCCAGATTTTGTAGAGTAGCTGTCCATTAACCTTAATTATTTAAAGGAATGTGTTTTACCAGCCAACATAAGAGCCCTGACACACTCGGCCCGGCCCTGCATGGCAGCCTTCATCAAAGCTGTGAAACCGTGACAGTTCCTCCTCTCGATGTCCAGCCTAGGGAAGTAGTTGAGCAGGTAGTTCAAGATGATCACATGACCTGCAGCAGCCAAGAGGGAGACACAGACATTTGACTTGTTTACTTGCTGCACGCGTGAGTTACTAATCTGAGTGAACCACCAAGTCCAATCTGTTTTGCTGTGAAGATATTATTTGATCGTGATACTTGTTGATATTTTGTGTTGAAACTGTAGCTTGGTTAAAACTGTATTTGCTACCCTGCTAGAGTTAAGTTACTGTACTGAATGAGAGGGTGATCACTGTCAGAACCTCAAAGTACAAGATTCTTTTCTTTCCTCTCTAAATGTGTTCTTTGCTCCTCTTTGACACTAACCTGACATACACACACATTCACCCAGACATGCATACACGTGTTGTGAACAGCTAACACTGTCACATATAGGCCTACACATACGCACACCTGTGCATCAAATAGCTCAAACCTATTCTGTGTCTGTAGCACATAGCCTAGCTTGAACAGTGACACGGCTAACTAGGATCGCTATGCGATTCCCCGACCATTTTTGTAGTCTTTAGGCTGCAGAGAGCCTCGACGCTCGGGCTTACATTTTGTGTACGTGTTGTTTTCTGAACACGGTCAGTACTCAAATTCAACCCTTCGTCTGTTCCTTTTGGAGATGCCAGATAAAGTAATCCCATTAATTAAGATCTGTATTTTAAAAGGAACGCCACCAATGATTTGGTTTTCACAGTTCAATATTGGTCCCTGTGTTACGCTAAGGAACAGACAGACTCAAACGCATGGCTCACAACAAAATAAAAGGGATTTATTTGAGCTGAGAGGAGAGGGGAAGCGGGGAAGCAGACACCAGGGATAGGGATGCAGCGACGGGGAAGCTTGATACTCGGGTGAAGCGTGGGAGAGCCAGGAGCGAGGAGCCGAGGGTAAGACACTGGGGCTGGAAGCTGAGACGGAGACTGGTTGAAGCAGGGTGCAGTGGGAGGGGGACCGAGAGGAGAAGCCAGCTGACTGGAGACGGGAAACCGGACTGGAGGTGATGACTGCAGAGGGAAAACAAAAGAGGGAAGTTACACATAAAACACAGAGGCAAGGACAGTCGAGGAATCGGGATAGCTTGTGAGAGTTTCGCCAGGGTGACTGGAGCGGCGATCAAGCGAAGAGTGGAGGGAGAGCCGGGGTTGATAAACTGTAGTTGGTTGCAGATGGCAGGCAGGTGATTAGAGATGAGACACAGGTGTGTGTGTAGTCAGCTGGCTTCAGCAGGAGGGAGAGTGAGGGAAAACAAACACAACAGGGACAAAAAAACAGAAAAACAGAAAACAAAACAAATAATCACGGCCAGCCGGACCCCAACCATAACACCCTGGTTTCTAGGGTTGTGCCCCGTTTGGATTTTGTCAATCTTGTAAAGTTATTAATACCCATATTTATAACTTTATTAATATTGATAAAACATCTTTGATAATTTGCCGATAATTGAATCTGTACCCCCACTGATACCCAACCTTTGATGCCCTGTGTGAGCTGTTAGATACCGGCGTTATTACAATATTTATGCATAATAATCCGAAATCTTAATTATTTTTAAATATATTTTTGAAAATTATTTAATTTCTACAACATAATTAATGACCTGTGTGAGCATTGAATACCTGTTTTATTGCAATATTTAGGCATATAAATACATAACTTGTAATTTTAATATTTTTGAAAATGTTATTTTCAAACATTATTTTTTCTGCAACCTGCCAAGCATACATTCAGTTGTGGTCCGTGCATTTTTCAGTGTTTACAATGGTTAGTATTATTTGTTGCCTAGACAACAACATGTTCGCATTCTACTTGGTCTCGAAATCCCTGACTAACTCTGACATTTGACAGTAACCCAGCTATTACTCACCTGATGTGTGCGACCTCTGTGACATGCTGACAGGATTAGGTTGTTAGTAATTCGAGTAATTAGCAGTCAACAATTCAAACTAAGTTACAACAGGTTAAAGCCTTTCACCTGTGTTACTTGTATCAATGTTTTCACATTAATCAGGTTTTAGAAGCATTCTTTGGACATATACAGCGCACCCGAAATATGCATCTCAATCTGGGTTTTTACCGCAGTTTACACCGAGTTTATGGCCTCTTCATGTGTACTGCTTATTGTCAGCACTGTTTATCGCTATGGTTGCTGTACACAAACCAACCAGCCAACAGTTTGCAAGGCTGCAGACCCGATAAAAAGGAGAAACACAGCGTATCTTTTTTTATAATACTGAACGTCCATTACATTTAACCCAAAGAGTTGATACAAAGTTAATTAAGGCTATCAGCTCCACACAACTCTCTCTGTATTTGTCAGTATGGCTATGTTTGGAAATTGGTGTCGTCCGGTGACTTTTGTGCGCAGAAACTCAAGTACAGATAATAACCTCTTCTGAAGAGTCCATTAAGTGTCCTCCTTGGCTACTAACAACTGTGTGGAGGAGGGGTGGGGGTGGTGCGTGATCACGGAAGGCTTGTGTCACGTGGACGCACCGACAAAATTGTTGTAATTACTTAAAATTCCTCATGGAGGAAACTACGCACTACAGCTTTAAATATTATCAAAGACTTGGATATCAACAGGTTTCTGGATATGCACACACGTCGTTATGCCAACCTTTTCAAGAAGCTGATTGAAGGAATGGAAGAGGGGTGCTGTGTTTGCACGGTCCAACAAGTCCACCACTGCTGGAAAACTTTGAAAAAATGATATTTTACACGGTTACTCGTAAATGGGAATATTAGTGGAATATTAGGCATGTAAACTGCTGAGTTGGAATATCCTCTTTTTTCTGGAATAAGGGCAAAAACCGTAGTCAGTGTTGCTGATGGGATGTGAAGCTTCAGCTTCACATCAGCTTCTTAAACATCACAACCTTCCTAATTGAGTAAATCCAGTCTAAATCCAGACTAATGAAACAGCCTGATCTTCTAAAAATTCCTTGAAGAGAGCTCAACGCAGAGTTTACGCAACATAAATCCATTAAAGCGGTCCAGCTAGAAGCGTACACATGGTTGAATGGAAGGGTGAGGGGGAGGGTTAACACTGAGAGTTCACCTCGGAGGACATGGCCTTTAGATAAGGGTTTTAGGGAGAGTTTTTCTTCTCATATATTTGACCACTGTGCAGCAGTGTGGAATCACAGTCTTGGTCAGCTGTTTCCCTGAGGTATTGCAGAGTACTTTGTCATGAAAGGGGATCAATACTTCTTTTAATGAAGCAGAAAACGAAGAGTAGTCTGCAGCTATTCATCACAGGACACAGAGAGCCATTCATCATCGTTAGCAGATGAGAGGCTGGGGTAAATGTGGCTGCATCACTATGAAATGACTTATAATGGTACTTAATGACAGCAAATACCAATGATTCTTGCAACTGGAAGCACCAGACCTCATAATATAATCTGTGCTTTACTTTGGACCAATTTTAAAACTCAGTTCTCTGCAAAAAAATCTCTACCACTGTAAAGTATGTATCAAAAGTAGTAGAAACATAGCATGCAAGGTAACCTGTCTTACAAGGAGACATACAGTAGATTCTTAGGTAAAGGTAAAAAAGGTTGATGAATGCAGAAATTGTGACATCCTGGAAGATTGTGTGTGTATATTTGAAGTGATAATATTTGATGTTTGGTCAGCGAGAGTATTTTAGTACTAGATTTTAACACTAACAATGAAACTGTTTAACGTTGTGGTAAATGGAGGAGAAAGATAGGGAACTCAAACTCAATATGCTCTCCATCATCTCTACTGAATCTTTCTATGGATTCCTGTCCTGTCATATCAATAACTGTCAATTACAGCAGCATTGCACATTCAATTTCCCTTCCGTTATTTTTTTATATTATTTTGATTAAAAGAAAATAACACTTTGTTACAACTTGGGTTTGATTTTTGTGGCTACAACCATTGGTTCTATCAGTTATGATAATATTGTACTCACCGAGGTAACCACTGGAATACTGTATAGTGAAATAAAGTGTAAAGTGTTGTTGTTGTCTGACCACTCATATGTGTCCATTAGTCCATCAGTCTTGACACTTTTTGTAATTGCCTACTAATACAAAATTAAATTACAAGATAGCACGACTGGAAGCATATTCATATTCTGCATGAAAACAGTTAAGGCCGCAAGCTAACCTATTTAAATACTAGGCATAGTGGTGCATTTAAAACAATTTGGCTTGAACATAATGAGGTGGACCCGGACTGCGAAGGGCCTTTCTAAGAAACACTAGCACTAACAATCCTTTAATTGAAGAGGAATGTTTACCTGCTTGTGCTGCGGTAATAAGAGCGGTGTTGCCCTCGTTGTCCTGCCAGTTGACATCGAGACACGGGCACTGAGAGAGGGCGATGACCACTTCCACGTAGCCATGGTAGCACGCCATAATCAGACCAGACTGAAACACAAAAACAAGAGTGCTTGAGTTTCTTTATCTCTCTTTTAAAGTAAAAGTGTTTCTTGCGGCTACGGGGAAGCTTAGTCATAGCCATATTTCCTCACAGGAGAAAACCATTGCATTCATTCTTATAAAAAGAAATAATAATATCAGTTATGTTGCCTACAAGCACAGTTAAAGACAGAGAGTGAGTCTGTATTAGACAGGCTAATTATGGGTTTTCAACTGGAGTGGTCACTTGCCAAGCACCTATTTGTCCCCGTTTCTATTGGCTGGTTTGCTCTTATTTAAAAAGGGTCACAGCTGTTTAATCAGAGTTAGTGTTACTATCATATTTTTCCACAAAACACACACTAACAAAGGAGGTATGGATTGCATTTTCAACCCACTTAAGGGAGCACTCCTTTAGCATCCCTCTATTTCAACTCTGACCCTGTTTACAACCAGCTTTAACATGTGAATATGCTATTTGGATAATGAAAAACATGTTAATTCAAAGTGTATATGCACAAAGAAGGCACTGTGATCGGAATATGATCAGATGAGGCAGACCACATGCGGAGGTGGTGCGTGGATTGGATGTCACTATCCAGATGATGTATTTAGACACAGATCGCATGTTCATATCAGATGTAACTGGGGCAAGTAAATCAAAGGCCCGCAAAAAGGTCTCTCTGCCGGTTTGTATCAGTAACCAAATCAAAAGTTGGCCTTTTCTTTCTGCATTTGTGAAACAAAACTTTTCATTATCCACATTCTCATTCCATCCCACCAATTTAGCTGCATTTTGTTGTAGCTCCGACTGTAGTGCCTTTCACTGTCTTTCCAAATGAGGTATGACAAGTAATTAATTATGCCTTCTGCACTACCCACTTCGGGTGATAAAGCACTTCAAAAGTTACAGCTGGTTGACCAATTCAATCTTTATGGGATAATAACAGAAATTAGTTTCAACACAGAGAAAGAGGATAATTATGATCATAAAACAATGGCATGAATTGAAGAAATTATTTCCAAGCTTTCTCTTTCGAGAGACAAATAAGACAGAATGTGTATTAATAATTGTAACCAAAATGACTTGACATTAGCTTCATACAGGAGCTGCCCCAGGCTCAGCTGGCCTGACTGCAAAACCTGATGTAACTGCCAGTGAAAAGAACAGCCAAGATCACTCGGACAACATGATTCGTAATGCATACCACAACACATCTTAGTAATGGGCCTTAAAGTGGTGGATTATAGGTGTACTGTATGTATCGTGAACACTGACATTTTCATGACAAATTTGATTTTTTGTTTTGTTTACTTACTCACAATCACAAATCTCTGCTTGATACATTTAAGCTGTGGACATAACACTTACAATTACACTAAAATGGTACCAAGTGGCCAATCTACATCGCCCTCACGTAAAGTAACAGCAGATTTATAGTTTTCTTTTAATGACATTAACCTGCCAGGGACTGCAGATGAAAATGAGCCTGAATGGATAAATCTGGCACATTTACATGATGGACTCAAGTGCTCATGTTAATTAACTGCATTGTCCCTTCTTAAATAAATATACATGCAATTTTGAATAACAGGATATTCCCAGGTGCTACAACAACTCTCTCCTCTAAACAGTAGGTCTTGTGTGACTATTAACAGTAAGTACCATGGCCTCTAAAGAACTGTCATAATCTCACTCTTTTGAGGGTCAGTAGGTGGCTTACATCAGGATCAACATTGCTGGCCATGTTGTAGCACTGACGCTGTACATACACAAGAAAAGAGGACACTCATGATACTGATGCTACCACAATATATAATCACTGTTCAAAAAGCTATACCTGTGACTTTGCACGTTTAAACTGATTTATCTCGAATCATGAGTATTTCACATAACTGCTGACTATGCGGTTTCATATTTTTAAAGGGAAAAAAAGAAATGCTACCTTTGAAGCAGCCGTTGGTAGTGATGGCCAAATGAAGCCTCATAAAGCTTTTAGAAATAATTTCTTTGATCACAGTTCTATTTTTGTTTTCAAAGTGGCACAGTGAAGACTATTAAAATCAATCTGCACTTACTTAAATTACCATGCAATGCAATTGGAAAATGAATGGAAAGCCATGGCTGCCTGTAAAGTAGTAAATATATCTAAAAACCCCAAACTCTACAGTTTCCACAATAGCTAAAACTTCCATACAACACTGCCCAGCTGAAAAATAAATGTGCCAAGTGTACTAAAATTTAGCATACTTTTGTGTACTTGAAGGCACACTAATCATTACTATACTTCAAGTGTGTTTATGATTAGTTAACTTGAAGCATGCTATTTTGGAACAACTAATTTTGTACTAAATGTATTTTAATTGTAATAAAATTGTGGAAAAGCTCAACTTGAAGTGTATTTAGTGTACTTTGATGTGCTAAAGTGGAACAACTTAAAGTATATTTTGTATACTTTAAGTATATGAGTTTATATGTACTAATATATGCTTAATTAGTCAAATTAAAGTGTACTGTGGTTGTATTATAACTACATAAAAAATGTATTGATAGTGTCTTGAAAATATATAAGCTTTATACTTTTAATATATTCTTACTGTGGTAATAATATGCTTATTTATACTGTTGGTTTATTCCAATTACTAAAAAAGCATACTTTGTAGTTAATAGTCAATATACTTTATCATTACTTTGCTATACTACTTTCTACCTTGCACATTCCTGCAAATGTATTACCAGTATACTAAAGACTGAAAGACTTGTGGGACTACTTCCATGCAGGTGAAAAAATATACTTTAATGTATTTGAACCATGTCCAAATTATAGTACATTACAAATAATACAACAACTTGTACTATCTCTGAATGTATAAACATTTACATATGGATTTTAACCATTTACATTATAACATTACACATAAACTTTAAAGAACACAGAGGAATACTGAACAATGAAAAACAACATTCCTTATTATTGCACCCCTAAGCCCTTGCACCATACAGAAACACGCACACCACACATTATGTTCCTTTTTTTTGGCTGAACTGCTCATTGTTACACTTTC
The DNA here is from genome assembly GCA_013375575.1 of Percina caprodes. Classification (NCBI taxonomy): domain Eukaryota; kingdom Metazoa; phylum Chordata; class Actinopteri; order Perciformes; family Percidae; genus Percina; species Percina caprodes. The sequence goes on along the minus strand of JABXJD010000150.1, from coordinate 999,068 downwards.
GTCTGATGGCCGTGCGCACATCAGAGACACTTGTCTAAGGAAACTCCAGAAGAACAGCGTCTGTTAACCAAACAGACAAGAGGTACTGTAAGTCACGCAGCATATTCATAGTATTTTTAAACAGTACATCAGGAAAGTCTGAAAAATTGTATCAGTATGATATACCAGTATTGCTACCAGTACATAATCCAACATGTATTTAATAATAACTGGTTGTCTGTTTCCATGTGATATAGCTGCTACAGAAATCACAGAAGCTTTTAAATAGACTGCATGTAACTCAAGACAATTACATACCTGTAATAGCCTGCACTTTGGCAACATCAAGCTGTGTTTTTGGCGGCCCCCCCCCCTCCCAGACTTTCCAGTTAGGGTGGACTGTGCAAGGCCCTCCTTTGTGAATACCAGGACAGCCAGCTCCTGGGCAAAAATGGTCATGCAAGATCTATTCAGCCGCAGGAAGGCCCTCTTTGAAACTGTCACTGTGCTGCCTGCCAATGGGTGCTGCATATAGGAGAGAAAGAGAGTAAAAATTAGACAGATTATCTCCACCTACTTATGAGGAATGACCAATAATGTGCTTTATTCAATCTTCACTTGGAAACACTACTAGTACTTTTTTGTTGCTGACAAACTTCTGCTCCAGTCTGAAACATAATGTAAATGTGAATTTTAAACATTGTAGTTTCTGCATTTATTGTCTAAGTATTTATCATTAATACAGTGCTATTGAGAGGAAATGTGAATATTGACTTTGCAAGTGTGCGCCCCTAAAATTTCTGCTTGCGCCCCTAAAATTTTAAGTTAGCGGCCACTGTGCTCTTAGTAAAAAAAGTTAGTTTGGAGCCCTGTAAACCACAAGGGAGTGCTATGATCAGTGGTGTTGAGGTTCCCACTGACAGCAAGATAATTCATATGGCTGATTTGTGAACCTGATAAATCCCATCACTATATTGCTGACCTAATTACCAACACAGGATGATGCTGCCAAAGACAAAAGGTTCATAATGCAAATATAGAATACTTTGTGAATGAACTATCAAGTAATGAATACATATGTTCATCCCTCAATTATAACATACCATTTCAATTGCACTGTCCACAGAAGAAATGACATTGCAGATGAAGGGGTCCACCCGAACGAGGACATCAATGCCCGGACACACTCCACACACTCTCTCATTAATTTAATCATTTCTGGCAGGTCTAGGTGAATGTAACAATAATGGGGAAAACATTTGGTTTGTTAATTAGTCAACGTAATGTTACTTAAGTTCAGTACCTGACAATAATGTGGAAACACCCTGAATCACTGTTTAATAAATATAATATTAATAAATATACTGTGTTTTGACATGTCAGCCCCTCTAATTCCAATCTGAACACCAACCATGAAGTGCTGAAATGATTTCATTCATTCCAGGTGCCATGCCATGATCAGTATTATCACCCGTCAGCTTCTTCAAGGGAGAATGAAGTACCTGGCAGAAAAGAGAAAAAAAGAGATTAGAATCACATTAAACCTCATTAAGGTACCACAGACATTTACAGAACCTGATGTGAGGAATCGTGGGAGGAAACAGCGGCAGATATAATGTTGTGTTCATTTTGTATGTTATAGATTGTGATTATTTTATGCTTGTTTTTCTGAATCCCAATAAACACAACAAACACTACAGTTTGTTCAGCTGTCATGCTGACTGATTGATCTGTGAATGACAATCTGACAGCTGTGATCCCATCCTGTGCACACTTGTAATTATAATAAATGCTGTTCTAAAGGTTCTATATAATACATTTTTTATTATTATTAGCCCTTATTTGTTATTAATGACAATATTTTTAGACACACATGTGCATGCTTTTTACTTCTATATATACACTTTATTCCTCGAAGGAAATACTGTATTTAAAGGACACTCTTCTAATCCACACTACCGTGTGGGACAAAACATTAATGAAAGGTGTTTAAAAATGATTATATTGTCGAATATATTAAATAACAGTAAATGAAATAGGCCTACATTATGCTTAGTTGGTATGCACATGACAGCCAAAAGGAGTTTATTGGAAGAAATATAATATGTAACAATTGTGAGATAAAGTTTTACATGCAGCTGGGTGTAAGATCTCTCATGTTTGCCTGACCTATTCAATCAATATGATATAATTTTATCATCATAATAATATAATATTCAATATAAATGTACTTGCCGTTCTCTGGGCTGAGGAGAAACCCAAGTCTTCATCTGAGGCATGGTCCTGAAAAAAGTGAAAAAAGAAAAGAGCTGTGAGAAGCAATTCAACAGAGAAAGAATTTGTGTTTGAGAGTACACAACAGCTAGGAAAGAAGTATGACTTACAATGTCATGCCGTTGTGGACTCCCTATGTATGTGGCGTCATCAGAACTGGGACTGGATGCCAGGGGTAAAAGCACACGTCTTGCTGCCTTGTAAATCTTTGCTCGCTTTCCCTGAAGAAAAACATTTATATAAAAGTAGGAAAATGATTAATCATATCCTGAAATTTGAGTTGTAGTAGAGACTACAATATTTAAACAGAAAAAAAAGAAGATATATCACTGAAGTGTACGTTGGCATTAACTATAGTCGAGTTTGTAAAAACTAAAATGGTCAAACTACCACAATAATTAACACAAAGAAACATGCATAATAGATGTTAGATTCACAGGACGAAAACATTCTATCAAATTTTTCTCATGTCAAGACCTGTTAATGAAATGTCTGAAGGACACCACAGTTTTTGGTGTTGTAAACATCACAGCCACCTGCTCCAGAAAAAAAGTATGCCTTACTCCATGAACACATTGTGGAGATTCATCCTCAGAACTGCAGTGGTGATCTTGTGTGTCTAGGGCCCTCTTCTGAGACAGGGAAGTCTTTAGGTTTTGTAACACCTGGTTGCTGGCTGCCTCTTTGGTCCTGGTTTGTTTTGCCTGTCAAAAAACGTTTATAATGTAAAAACAAAGATAAGACTGTCATCACAATGTAAAATTCTCCCTAGCATACTAAGCCTAATTAAATCCAGGATAAATTTATACTAGAGAAAACACAGAAATAATTTCATCAGCACCCTGACAGAATGGAAGTAGAGTACGGCAGTAGCGGCAAATGACAGAGCCTCCATAATCACTGATCATGATTATATAGATCATTGATTATATAGAGCACATTCTGCTGAATGCAAGGGAAAACTTTCTCAAATTGTGTTTCTTGCCGAATTCTTGCTTCTTGACTATAAATATTCATCATTGATCAAATAAACCTCAACTGGTTTAAAATTCAAGGATTAGTGATGCCTTTTTCTTTTTAATAGTATTAGATTGTTAATTGCTGCTCGGTGTTGCTTCAGTGCATCCTACTGGCAGGTGTAAAGCTATCTCAAAGATTTGAAATAACATATTTTAATATATAGCACAATTGTAAAATTGTACATATAATGTCAGGCACAAGCGAGCGGACAGCATTATCACAAAGAGAAAACGGTTTTATAAGAGCTTCTTTCCAGCTGCAGTGAGACTTTTGGCCAAAACAAAATGAACTATTTTGCTCAGGGCCTGTGTAACATAACATATCTGTGCAATACACCTGTGCATCTTATTTATTTAATAATAACTGTGCACTTCAATATCTTATAAAGGGGCTGTCTTTAGGGGCCAAGGGCAATATGCAATTATACTTTTTGCAATTTAGGAATGCAAATTTCTTTCTTTTTATTTGTACTTTTTGATGGTTTTGTGCAATTTTATTTATTTGTGATGTAAATGCTTTGTGTGTCTTTTTAAGCTCGACTTGACTCTCTGAGTAATAACCGCACAAGAGTTCCTGTGTGAAAACACAAATGGCAAATAAAGTTCTTGAATCTTGTTAATGATTGAACTAGTGGTTTCCAGGTTTTTTGAGTCCTACAGAAAGCTTTGTGTAATCAGGTTGACATTTTAGATGTTTTCTGATTTAATCTTCCATTAATTATCTCACCACCCCCCAGATATAGCTTATTTGGTGTCTCTGTATGTAAAAATGCATTAACAGTAGTTGAATCTATAGGCCTACCTCTGGCAGCTACAACAACAAAATGCTGCTACATCGTGATGTTTCAGTATTATTCATTTAATGTTTTCATATATAACAATATTTCACTCAGAGAGAGTAAATCAGTACATTTACTTTGATAGTTTAGCTACATTTTATTGCAAATAATTATGCACTTTAACTTGATTGGGATTTGTCATGCATGGTTTGTAATGGAGTATTTTAGCATTGCTTTACTGTTTTTTCACTTAGGTAAATGATTTGAATTTTGTCAAGACCTCTACCATTAAGGAAAGCACCTGGATGTGTAGCTAGCCAAACTACTGGAGCAGCTTTTGCGCTGGCATTTAGGAATGTTGCGTGCACTCACCTGCACGGCCGTTTTAGGCTTCACTACGTCGGTCTCACACATTTTCTTTTTCATGCGCACACCCCTGCTTTCCTCCTCGGCCCATATATCCTTACCGAGAAGGAACAAATTCTTCTTCGACACGAGGTCTTTGTAGGAGTCTGATATAACGAGAATAGTGAGAAAAATTAAGTTTAGCCAAGACATTCTTCCTAACAACGACAAAATTAAACAGTTAGAGCTGCAAGCTAGATGAAATAGTTGGAAAAATAGGTATTCTCCATACTCTCCTCCAAATAACAGGACCTTAGCAGCCACCGTCCTCTTTGGTTCTTTTCTCGTAGGCCACTTTATTTCAATCCAGTTCGTTTCGTCATCAAGGTCCGGCTGGGATACCACTTGGGTAAACTGGTAGCTACCAAGAATGAGCGACGTACTGTCCACTTTAAGTGTTTTATCAAATAAGTAGTAGACGGCGAATGGGAATGCCATTGTTTTCTCCTAACCGTACAGTCTATCCTAACCTGCCAACCTGCTTTCACGCGAGTGACGCCCCTCAGATGGATGCAACGGATGAGAACGTCCGCAGCTCTGGTTGGCTGAAAGTGAAAAACGAAACTGATGCACTTCATTGGTCAGACTCGGCGCCAATCTATTTTTTTTAAAAATACAAATTTTAGAGACGTTTTAGGTCCGTGTACGTCTTGATCGTTTGTTTTTTCGTTTGAACCACAAAACGAAATAACGAGAAAACCACCTTTTTTCGTTTGTCGTTTCAAACCAAAAACAAAAGTAAAAAGAGCCGTTCTCTCGTTTTGGTTTCTGAATTCAAAAAGCAACGACTAAACCAAATTCAAATAACGGTCCGTTTTTGTTATTTTGAAATTCCTTTTTCATTTCTCCGTTTGAAGATCTACATTAAAGAAAGACAGGTGGGCCAAGTGACCCGGAAGTAATAGTAAATAAAGCTATATAAATAAAAGCCAAGCTTTTAGAACGGGCATAATATGCAGCACTAACGTTATACCAGAGTAAGGTTAGAAGAAAACTTAAAAATCAATCAATAAATAGGCTGATATGAACCTGGACCGAAAGAAATATATATATAACAGTAGTTTATTACAGTGATTTAATATCGTGCACGTACACATCACCAGCCACGTTTAATGAGCGCAGTGTCTGGTTCAATACAGTTGGTAATAAAAGGTAACCTAAGAACTTACTGTGTGTGCAGAGTTGGTACTGTTAGCGCTATATTATATAATAAATTAATATTTAATGTGGTTTCCACCGTAAAGAGCAGTTCAAAACGATTACAAAAACAGACCAGTAGGTGTCGCACCATGCCTGCTGTCACATGGAGATAATATAGAAATTAAGCTTTATGTTCTGTAATTTTGGAAAGCTAAACACTTTCCATTATTTTCATTATAACTGTGCTTTCACAAATCCCGTTTCTTAGCCCTGCTGCTTAAGGCTTTAGCCTACTCACCAAAATGAGCTCTTTCTCCTCATAATGTTTGTCTAATTTCCATGTGTGCTATTATACTGCGTGAACGGTTTCAGGAGTTGACTAACACTCACAAATTTAAAAACATGTTTTACATATAGGCCTACAGTCCAGTGTGTGTGTGTGTGTGTGTGTGTGTGTGTGTGTGTGTGTGTGTGTGTGTGTGTGTGTGTGTGGGGGCTCTAGTGTGTGTAATAGACAATAAGCAGGTGAACATAATCTAAACATTTTAATGAAATAAATTGATTAATTTGTTATTTGCATAAAATAACAGATTAACAACAAAGGGAGCTTTCAACTAAACTTAACTATTCTGCAAGTGAACATAATAGAAAAAAATTGAACAGTTTAATAATTAATTATTTGCCTAAAACAACACCACAATGGTCAGCAACAGCAGACACAGATTGTACATGCAACGCCTTTGAAAGCATGTGTGCTCTTATGTTGAATAAATGTTTAGCGTGTATGGATTCTCTTCACTTGCATGACACAATGGGAGTGTTGTGTGTTATACACACTGGAATGTGTACAGCGAAGAAAGATTCACACAGTATATAGCACATTGGTAAATCATTATTTTGGCCATTTGGCCTACATTAGGACATTTCTGATGTGAGTTTGTTGTCTGAGCTGCTAAGAAGCTGATAGCAGAGTCAGGTTAAAACAGAAGAGCATGCAGGGTTAACTCTGGGCTGGGGGGGAATGATGATGATGATGATGAACAATAAATACATCTGCATCAGTAATCTTGATTTAAAACAGTTACAAAAGGCACAATACAGTCAGTCGTTTAAATACTGCCATCTGCTGGTAGAAAGGGTGAACAGTTCGGTCCATTACGTAGAAACCACATTAAATATTAATTTATTATATAATATAGCGCTAACAGTACCAACTCTGCACAAACAGTAAGTTCTTAGGTTACCTTTTATTACCAACTGTATTGAACCAGACACTGCGCTCAGTAAACGTAGCTGGTGATGTGTGCGTGTACGATATTAAATCACTGTAATAAACTACTGTTGCTAACTAGGTTCATATCAGCCTATTTATTAATTTAATATTTCCTTCTAACGTTACTCTGGTATAGCGTTAGTGCTGCATATTATGCTCGTTCTAAAAGCTTGGCTTTTATTTATATAGCTATATTTACTATTACTTCCGGGTCACTTGGCCCACCTGTCTTTCTTTTAATGTAGATCTTCAAACGGAGAAATGAAAAAAGGAATTTCATAAAACCAAAAACGGACCGTTATTTGAATTTGGTTTTGTCGATTTTCGAATTTTTTGAATTCAGAAACCAAAACGGGAGAACGGCTCTTTTTTTACCGTTTCTTGTTTTTGGTTTGAAACGACAAACGAAAAAAGGTGGTTTTCTCGTTATTTCGTTTTGTGGTTCAAACGAAAAAACAAACGATCAAGACGTACACGGACCTAACTAACACCCTATCAAGACGTTTTTGTTAAAGTGTTAATAGCTATATGATGTAAAAATGTGAAATAGGCCTACCTTGTTTCATCAACTTGACTTCACGTCAAAAACTTCTGCACTGACAGACCCCATACACTCATTAAAGACTTTAAAAATATATGTGTTATAGCTTCTGACTTTTACTGTGACATCTGCAGGAAAAATAGGTAGGTAGGTATATTACAATATCCCAGCCTATAAAATAAAGCTATCTGATGGTTTTCTAAAAGACAATATTACTTCCAGTATTATATCTTCATCCTAAAATGTTTGCCCAAGTCCACTTAAGTCATCAAGGGTAATCATACATCAACACTAGTGCTAGCTAGTGGATAAAGCTCTTACTGTGTTCAGGTTTCCTATTATCTTTGTTTTTACTGTATCCACAGAAACTGGATAGTGGACAAGACGACAGAGAAGAAGATAGCGGAAGTGGACATGACGACCGAGAGGAAGATGATGAAAGTGGACAAGAACACAGAGCAGAAAAGAGGAGCCAAGCCGGAAATCAAGATTCAAACCAATTGAAGGTACTACCATTTAATTACAGATTATCTGTATATTGTTCTTTTACATAACATGTATGAGACATCTCTCTTATTAGGACAATACTGTCATTATAATTTGGCTTATGTGTCCTATTGTGTTTTAGGTATGAATGTGAGCAATCTTGTCTTGTATTACAGAAACACCATGATGATGATCCTGTATGGTGCTCCCATCACAAAAGGACAGAGTCTGCTCTTACTCATGGCATATGTACTGAGGCCCAATTTGACAGGGGTAGCTCTTCAGGATCTTCTTACAATGATTAATGAACATTTCCCTGGCTTGGTGCCAGCAACCTCATATCTGCCAGCCTCCACCTGTCAGTGGGTCACAAACGTCCTGATTGACAGGAGTCAGCAAGGGGGGGAATGGGGAACATTACATCCAGCACACGGACTATTAGCACTGGCGCCCCCCAGGGGTGTGTGCTCTCCCCACTGCTTTTCTCCCTCTACACCAATGACTGCACCTCAGGAGACCCATCTGTCATGGCCTCATCCGGGACGGTGATGAGTCGGCCTACAGACGGGTGGTGGATCAGCTGGCTCTCTGGTGCAGTCAGAACAACCTTGAGCTTAACACGCTCAAGACTGTGGAGATGATTGTGGACCTCAGGAAGAGACCCCCCACTCTTCCCCCCATCACCATATTCAACAGCCCTGTGTCTGCTGTGGAATCCTTCAGGTTTCTGGGATCCACTATATCCCAGGACCTGAAGTGGGAGCCCAATACAGACACCATCATCAAAAAGGCCCAGCAGAGGCTGTCCTTCCTGCGCCAGCTCAGGATGCTCAACCTGTCTAAGGAGCTGCTGGTCCACTTCTACACAGCCATCGTCCAGTCTGTCCTCTGCACGTCCATCTCTGTCTGGTTTGGATCTGCCACCAAAAAGACTACAACGGACAGTTAGGACTGCAGAAAACATCATCGGTGCCAACCTGCCTTCCGTTCATGACTTATACACATCCAGAGTCAGGAAACGGGCAGGAACCATCACTGCAGACCCATCTCACCCCGGACACAACCTGTTCCAGCTTCTCCCCTCTGGTAGGCGCTACAGAGCACTGTACGCCAAAACCAACAGATTCAGGAACAGTTTCTACCCACAAGCCATTTCTCTGATGAACAGCTGACTTCCTACCCACAGTGTCAGGTTCAATTCTGGTCAATAACCCAGTAATCACTGTCTCTACAGCACCTGTTTACTGGTTCCATTATTATTCCACTTATTTAGTATTATTCATCATTCTCATTCCCACTTATTATTCATTATTTACTATTTACTTGTCATTCCCATTCTCACATCTCTCTTATTTGTTATTTATTCATCATCTCATTTCCTATTTCAGAACTGTCCATAATGTTCATACTGTTCATATAATAACATAATACTATTTATCCCAGTATCCTTGCACTATGCTCCATATTTAAATTTTTGTTCTGTTTAGAGTATGTATATATTGTGTATATATTAGTGTATATTTTTGTTTTTGGTTGTTTTGTTTGTAAGCACAGTGTGAGCGAACAATGCTCCAAAAAAAAATTCCTCGTATGTGTCCTCATACCTGGCAATAAAGCTGATTCTGATTCTGATTCTGATCTTTTTTATAAAGCATATGGACAGTTTGGCCATTTATATTGTATCAACTGTGAAAGCTATATGGGACCCAGAGAGACAGCTCCAAAAAAACGTTCTTCTTGTAATGCTGAATTTGACATTGAGAGAAATTTAAGGGTTGGGTCTTACTTTCTTGTACGTAGTCTGTCAACCCAAATTGTGGACATTGTGGAAAAATCTGGGATACATTTAAATGAAAGAGAATCAATTCCAGGCATTGTTTCAGATATTCAGTGTGGGGCTGAATACGAAAACCTCAAGCAGAGTGGACAAATGGGGGCCGATGACATGAATTGTGATGGAATTCCAGTTTTCAACAGTAATAATTTTCAGATATGGCCAATTCAGTATCAAGTCATAGAGCTGTCACCAAAAGATCGTCAAGCCAACATATGTATACCATGCTTATGGTTTGGTAAAAGCAAGCCGAATATGATCACATTTTTAACTGCTTTTGTGGCAAAGCTCAAGGAACTGGAACAGACTGGAATTAAATGGATAGACTCTGAAAAAGTAGAGCATACAAGCAAAGTTCATTTACTCCTGTGCCCCTCAGATTCAGTTGCCCGCCCCCTCCTGAGAAACACAAAACAGTTCAATGGCATATATGGGTGTGACTTCTGCCTTCACACTGGTGGTGGCCCCTATGTCTGGGAAACCCCAGAACCACTTTTAAGGACAGAGATGGATCATTTTTGGCATGCTATCCTGGCAGCACCTGCTAATCCAGTAATGGGTGTGAAAGGCCCATCCCCTTTGATGGAACTTGAGAGCTTCAAGATGATCACTGGATTCATTCCTGAGTACCAACACAGTGTCTGCCTGGGTGACAGTAAACAGATTGCATCTCTGTGGCTAGACAGTAAGCACCATAATGAAGACTGGTACTTGGGCGGCAAGGTCAGTGATATAGACCAGGAATTGCTGGTCATTAACCCACCTGTGGAGGTCACAAGGGCACCAAGATCAGTGAAGGAAAGAAAATTCTGGAAAGCATCTGAATGGAGGTCATTTTTGTTGTTTTATGCATTGCATGCTTTGATCCATTGAACAATATTAATGAAATGTTCTTTTTTGAGCACTTGTGACAATTGTAATGTGTTAACTTCATTTTTTTGCATGTAATTTGGCCAGTATTAACTTTTCTGTTGCAATGTGGTGATGCTATTGCATAATGTAGCACTGCACTAACTTTAAACCACTTGCTTTTCAGCAAAACACTCACTTTTTTGTGCACTTGTACTTTTGAAGTGAACATTTAATGTTTTGTTTAATGTGGTTTTGTGTGTAAGATGTAATGTATCATATATTTTGGCCAAACTTATTAAACATTACATAACTGCAATAATGGCTATCTGTGTACTTTACACACAGCACAAAATTGCATAAATGGGTTTAAGTGCATTTTCGTAGTTATACTATTGAACACTTTCCAAAAGAATTACCTGAAGTACAAGCGTAAATATCTTCACTTCATAAACAGATTCAAATGTAACTTAAAATGCACTCAAACTTCATATTACAGTGTCGATATTAAAATGTGTACTTTTAAAATATGCTTTCAGTTTAAGTTATAATGACAATTTTGAGCATACATTTTAAAATATGTCAAAAATATGTGTAAAAACAAATTTCAAATAAGTACACTTTAGAAATTACACACAACTTTCCATTAAAGTATACTTTTTTAATAATATATTTCTATAAAGTGTAATATAGTGTAATTATTTTAAAGTGTGTTAAAAGTGTTTAAGCGTGATGTTAGTATACTTTTTATATATTTATAAAAAAACAAACCTGAAGCTTGAAGAAACCCTAAATTTTAGGGTTTCTTCAAGCTTCAGGTTTGTTTTTTACTTCGGTCGAACTAGTCCTTAGTAACCAGTAGATTTCTGGTAAACGTGGGGTTTGTTCAGACATGGTGCTTGGTAGCATGCGAGTCGCTTCGCGTCTCTGCCTGTCGGAGTTTTTATTTATTTATTTTTTTTAAAACTGCCTGCTGGCTCTAACCCGTTTTTTGTAGTGTCTGAAACTTTCTTGCTGTATTTTATATTTAAAAATAAAGGCAGTTTCGGTATTAATAAATAATATTACAAATTAAGATACACACACAAACACATTCCAACCCCCCCCCCCACCCCCTTCAGCTGACACTGCACCACCAGTCAGAGTTTGCTTAACCTTGCAGGACAGTGAGGGTCAAATCAGTGACAATGAAAACAGGGGCAGTAGCACCCACCTTTTCCTCACTGAGACCAATATTGCATCTGGGGATGGAGGTCCTCTTCCACCAAAGACCAAGAGGACTTCTGCAGTATGGAACTTTTTCACTGTTTCTGAAAATGATCCCGCCAAAGCCATTTGCAAGCTTTGCAAGTCCACGCTAAGCAGAGGTAGGGATGCTAAACATTACAACACAACATCTCTACATAACCATCTGCTATATGTTAATCACATGAGAAAGCCCACTGAATCAGCCACCTCCTCCTCCTCTCTTCCTTCTCGGGTCACTGGTGTTCAGCTGGGTGCTGCTAAGGGCTCACATTCATCTTCCTCTTTACCAATACTCACTGCATTTTCAGCAAAGCAGATGTTCTCAGCAAACCATCCCCGGTCAAAACAAATTACAGAGATGATTGGTAAAATGATCTGCACTGATCTTGAACCTTTCTCTGTGGTGGAGAGGAGAGGCTTCAAGACACGTGGGCTTTTTAGAGCCCAAGTATAAGATCCCATCGAGGCACTATTTCAGTCGAACTGTAGTGCCTGAGCTGTATGAGGCAATGAGAGGGGAGATGGTCCAGTCACTTAAGGCAGCTGAAGGAGGTGTCATCAACCTCACTACAGATCTCTGGACCAACAATCACAACGCACATGCATATCTCTGTCTTACTGGCCACTGGTGTGAACGTGTAGGGGAAGCTTCAGTACAGAGTAAAGCAGGGCTGCTAAATGTTGGTGTTCTGGACATTGAGCACACATCAAACAACATTCTGTGCTGCCTTAAGGAAAAGATGAGAGAGTGGGAAGAGTCTGTTGGTCAGTCTGTCACAATGTGGTTTGTTGTTTCAGATAATGCAGCAGACATGGTAAAAGCTTTGACTGAATATGGGCACATCCGTTGCCTGTCCCATACGCTTCACTTGGTTGTGATCAAAGCACTGGAGAAGGACAGAGTTGTGACATCCCTTCTCTCCAAAGCCAGGAGCATATCTGGCCATATACATCGCTCAAGCAAAGCCAGTAAGCCACAGTTGAACCTCCCCCACCACACGCTCATAACAGATGTAAAAACAAGGTGGAACTATACGTTCTACATGCTCCAGCGGCTGGTGGAGCAGCGCAGGGCTGTGAAGATTATGACACAAGAGTCTAACATGGGTAAAGCTCCAACAATCATCTATCCAAATGAGTGGGGGTTAGCATCAGACATGCTCACTGTTCTTAGTCCTTTTGAGGAGGTCACGCAGGCGCTCTCAAAACACAGCGGCTCCATCTCTAATGTCATCCCCCTCCTGCATGGCCTTTGCGCCATCATCAGGTCACTGCATGCTGGTGAGGAATCTGAGGATGAATCAGATCAGACCATGGCTGGTGATGATGATCAGGATGCCACAGTAGGGCTGGGCCAAGATGTTGCGGCTGAGTCCAGGGAAAGGTTAGGCACAGCAGCAAGGAAACTGGCAGCCAATCTGAGCAAAGAACTAGGATGGCGTTTTGAACCAATTTTTGCAAACTCCACAGTTCTGCTTGCCACTCTCCTTGACCCCAGATATAAGGCCAGCTGTTTTCCAAACAATGTTTATGTGGAGGCAGTGAAGAGGACATTACTCCTCAGGATGGAGCTCTGTGACCATGTGTCTACACCTGCAAGAAACACAGAAGAGACACCTGCCACCAGCAGCACTTCAGTCTTGTCATTCCTGCAGAAAAAGAAATCGGCTATGATGTGGAAGCCTACCTGGCAGATGGGGACATCAGCCTTACCGATGACCCAGTGAAATACTGGTCAGGCAAGCTTCAGTGCTGGCCCAATCTTACAAGCTTGGCACTGCAGCATCTCAGTTGTCCACCTACAAGTGTCCAGTCTGAGCGTGTTTTTAGCACAGCTGGAAATGTGGTCAGTCCACAGCGTACAAACTTAGACCCTAGGCTTGTGGAACAACTGGTCTTCATTAAAGTCAATGCAGATCTGAAAAACAGCATTGGCCTATTTGATCCATAGAACACGGTCCCCCCCTCTCTCTCTCTCTCTCTCTCTCTCTCTCTCACACACATTCACACATACCTGGTGTGGAAATAAAAAAAATTAAAAAAATAAAAAAAGAACCAAAAAAAAAAGATCATAAAAAAATTAAAAGTTAAAAAGAGAAAGTTTTATTATTGAGTATGAAAACTCTTGTTCATTACATTTTACTTCATAATTGCAACCGCATGTGTTGTATTCATTGTTGCAAAACTTGTTCTGTATATAGTTCGTTTGTTACCATGACAACACCACCGATCTGAAGCTCAATGCTGATGCTGTCATGGAAATAGTTTTCTAATCAGCAATAAATATAACAATTTCTGATCAACCCAAATCAATTGCATGCTTAACCCTCTGAGCCCTAAGGCCATTTTTACAGTTCATTGTCCGTCTGGATTTATTTTATAAAAAAGCTTGTAAAACACCAAACCTGGTGTCTACAGTCAAGATATGAACATCATTTTTTTCAGGACAAACTGGGTTATTAGAATATTTGGGCTGCAGTGAGCTCACCTGCATGTTAAAAATGGTTGTAGGACCTTAAAGACAAATAAATAAACAAAACGGAACATGAATCTTCCAGATATGTATTGATATCACACACAGATCAATAAAACCTAAGCCATTTTACTCTCTAAAACACTCATATGTCTTGGGAGTCACATTGTGAAGAAATAATCATTATAACTTATACAGTTGACAAAATACATGCATTTTTTCAAATAAAGTCAAGGCGCTTTTGCCCTCATGACATTTACTTATGCCAATAATCAACATAATAATGTCATATTTATTGATATTACACCCACAGCAATGCTACACAAGCAATTGTGTGTCTAAAACAGTTCTCCTATTGGCCTTCCATACAACCGTTTGGCCTTCCATACAGCCTTTTGGCCTTCCATACATTTTGGGTGACGTTGTCTCCCATATATGGGCATGCACCCCATATATGGAGTCCTTGACTTCCGTACACAAAGGACGGACGGCGCTAGCGGCAGAATTGGCGAAGCGATGAATTATGGACAAAAAGTGGATAAATCTTGGATGTAAAGGTATGGATTTAATGCTCAACGAACCCCAAAAAAGGCAGAAGTTCCAGGCTGGATAGAAAATCACCTGTAGAGGCTAGAAGGACCCGGAAAAGACCTCCGTAACCACTAACTCGTTAGTTTTTAGCCACAATTTTCGGCGAGTTTCTATGTGTTATGGATGGTTAATGATTGAACTATGAATCAGAGGTGCTTTTTATGGTCGTGGGCGAGTCTCTCGGGTTAGGAGGGTTAAAATAGCATACCAGTTAAAGCCCCGCCCATTTCAAGACAACCTGACCCTCTTCCGGGTTAAATCCTGCCCACTTCCTGATTAGGCCCCGCCCAGTCCGAGTACAGATACGGATACAGATCATTCATGTGGTAAACAGATACAGATAATGCTGTAATCGCTCATCCCTAATGCACGGTAACGTTAAACACTAAAGATAATGATACTTACACTTGAAAGCATTTCTCCGTCACTCCGCGTTGGTCCGCCATTTAATTTTTGTTAACAAGCCAGTACAAGCCGGCAAAGCCCCGCGCATAGGATTGTGGGTGATTTGGGACCGCGAAGGATACGCATATGCATCCTTCTCTGCAGTGTTGCCAAGTCCGCTTATTCTAAGCGACTTTGGGCTTGTCTTTCTGTAAAGTCGCTTACAAATATTGGTAGTTGCGGGTCGCGGTTTTCTTGGGCTTGTTACTAAAGTGTAGTCACTTATTTGGGCTTGTTCCCAGCTCCATAATAAGTTGTCAAGCAGGTATTTTATGTTATTTAAACGTAGGAGCTTGTCTTGCTTGTTCCCTCGGTCACGCCCCTTTCCCCATACACAGTGGAGACGGCAGAGTTATTTCTCGCCCACTTCCTGCTTATAATTGGCTCTGACCAAGGTGGCAACGTGTACCAGCCAATCAGAGGAAGTGGAATCAGAGGCAGAGCAGGGCAATCTGTTTCTTTCTGGTTAGGAAAAAGCGCGAGCCACGACTTATGGTGACTGGACTGTTGGAGAGTTTTTGTAAGAATAATGCCCGGGATAAAGTGGGTGAAATATAACAAAGACTGGGAGAAAGAGAAAGGAGGAAAAGAATGGATTCAACCCGTTGTGGGGAACAACTCAAAACCACTGTGAAAAAGTGTAAATTTAGACTTAGACTTCTCTTTGTTAATCCTTTTGACTCCCGCGAGGAAATTGAAAATTCCAGCAGCAGTTTTAGCAAGAAAAAAATAGATAAAAAAGACAGAATAAAGACAACAAAATAACAGTAATAATAATAACAACAATAAGAACATTCGTCAAATAAAGACAATTAATTATTATCAAAGTGCTATCCCATCACTTTTCTAATGTTAAATAATATTAAAAGGTGGTTTAACTCCCTCCTGTGGTCATTGTCCTGAAGATCAGGGGGAGAAAATAAAACTAACACATGGACAGTTTACCAATCTGTCCACATGGATGGAAATTGACAATCCGTCCCCACGGATTGTAAAACCGTGCACACCAATTATTTATTTTTATTTTCCAGGATCTTAGGGGGGCTCCATAGAAAAAGTTGCTTGTTTTAGGCTTGTTTTCACAGGCCTGGTTGCTTATTTGTCTTGCAAGATCTGGCAACACTGAGTCAAATGCGTGTGTCTCACGGCCAATGCGTGAGAGTTGGCAGCCCTGGGGCTAGAACATAGACTGTATATATATATATATATATATATATATATATATATATATATATGTATATATATATATATATATATATATATATATATATATATATATATATATATATATGTATATGTATGTATGTATATATATTAATATTAACGGTCTATGGGCTAGAACCGGCCCTGGTCTGGGAGTAGCCTATATTGATGTGTGCAACTAACTGTTCAGCAAATAAACAGCTTGTGTGTAGAAGCTTTGATTGTGCCGGTTTTGGTCTGGATGCAGCAGCAAAGACGATCAGGCCCACCATTACGTATTGTTATGCCCAAATCTGGCAGCCATGCTTCAGTAGTTTTCATCATTTTTAAATGTTTTATTTAAATAAATAAATAGTTTTAACCCTTGTATGGTATTCGGGTCACATTGACCCATTTAAAATTGTACAAATAGACTTTTTTCTACATGAAAATCAATGGCCATTCCTTATTTTCCGTGATAAAAATGTATTCCTGACTTAACTTAGAACATTATTCTGGATAAGACCACTTATGTTATTTCCATAGTGAATTTTTAACATGAATTATAACCTTATGACAAAAAACGAATCACACTTCCATTTTTAATTGTGTTCTAGTAGACTGATTGCATTCCCTAAACATATACCTCATTTGTTTGAAATTGAGAGATAAAAACAATATTTGTTAATAGATTAGGAAGTAAAATTTTATTTCAGAGTTGTTTTTTAAACCCCAAATAAGTCACGGGTCAGACCTGTACATCGCTTAGTGTCAACTCTCGTTGTAAAAATAGAGACGTGCAGCGGCACAGACCAAGGCGCTACTGCGCATTTGTGTCCCTGTTTCTGCCGTAGTTTTTGGCTTTAGCCGCAAAACTCAATCTCGCCTAGGGCAACATAAGGGCTAGAATCTGCTCTGGTCTGAGGTTGCATCGTCACAACCCATCAAGACAGCCTAGAATCTGTCGGTACACGATCCGTCCAACCAGCACAATCCGTTCTGCGAGTGCGATATGTTCGCGCCCGCCAGATGATAATCATGATGTACGAGGATTTACGGCACTTCACGATCTGTACCACAGTAGCGGTCTGCTGTTGCCTCCACCGGAAAGCTAACCACGTTCGTTTAGCTAACAGCTAATTCGGCTAACCGCTAGCTGACAGCTTGATTCAGCCTAAAATAACTTTACTCAAACAGTGGGAAAAGCAGGCTACAGCTAAATGAATACTTTACAGTAATAATAAAGACAATTATTGAGTGATTGTATTTTAAATGAGCAAGTAAAGTAGAACTGAAGTTACAGTTGTTAGATATTTAAACGGTTATTTTAACTTTTGAGGGTCTTTTACATGCTGTCTCAGCTAGTGGTTAGCCGAATTAGCTGTTAGCTAAACTAACGTTAGCTTTCCGGTGGAGGCAAACAGACTTTCTTTAACTGTCTATGGCAACAGATCGTGCAGTGCCGTAAATCCGCGTTCATCATGATATCATCTGCGTATGCGCGAACATATTGCACATGCGCAGAACGGATCGTGTATCGACAAAGACAACGCTAAGGACCGACCACGCTGCGCATAGCTTGTCAAGCTCACGGAAAGGTAAGCGAAATACTTTATAGTTTAATGATGTTGTGGTTGTAATGGGAGGACATTGCCAGTGCGCATCAACATGTATACAAACAGGGCAAGTACTCAAAGGGAGACGCAAAAAAACAATAATAAAAAAAAAGAACACTAAATTTACGGAAAGCTTTTGAAAAGTACAAATAGAGAGAGAGTGTGTGTGTGTGTGTGTGTGTGTGTGTTTTCTAACAGCCTTGTTATTACTGCAACAGGATATAGAAACAGTATTTGCTAACTAGCTAGTTTGGTAGCTAGCTTAGTTAACGTTACACGCTTAGCTAGCTAGCTACTTTAATGCAACCGTTATAATATTACGTACAGTATGATAAACTAGCTGACGTTACGTTGACACACCGGGCGGCCCAGCCAATCGACAAGTCTCATTTTACAACAGGCTCGTTCGAGATGAGCCAGATCTGCTCAGAATCGATCACCGGCGATCGGCGCCCGTTGCATGCCGGTTAGATTTGTGTCCGACTTGCTCTGATGTCATGCATATGTAGCAACGATAATCTCACGAGAGCAAGGCGGCCGCAGTTCTGAGACGCAGGCAGCGCAGTTGCTTTTCACCGACTGCAAGAGCCAGGCGGACCCAGAGCATGCTGGGAAACGCTGGCTTCTCGGTTGATTCAACACCTGATTGGTTTACAACATGATGACGTTTTATATAAACTTTTTATTGTTTTTGAATCGGAGGGATTTTAATTGCTATTTGTCTGATTTAAAGACTTATTCTGGACAGAACACACCTTATGTGGCTGATAGTGACGTTAAGAAGTCAGAGAGACTAAATCTGTTCAGATCACTGATCATCTACAGTCTGTTGTTAATTAAAATCAGCAACAGATCGCATGTAAAACATTCTGAGAGCTACTCTGTCATCATTAAAACAACTAGAGAGTGTACCAACTGATATGTGGGTCTGATTATATTTATTACATTGGAACCGCACCATAGTGTTTTTGTCACTTCCTGTTCAGTCTGAAGGCTGCTGGAATCGGATGTAAACTGTCCGACTTTACCGCAGCTTTTTGTCCCCGCCCCCTGCTGCTGCCGCCTGCTCTCGTCCTCTTTACAGGCGAGGTGCAGTTCATCTCCAACGAGCCTATTGTTACACTTACATACAAAATATGAAATACTCTCAACCTCTTGTAAGATTGATGGTCATTCATTGAGTAATGCAGTAAACGCTGGACAACACATTTTCTCTGCGCGCTGTTTATGCTACGTTAACGAGAATGGCCATTCGTTCACTCTTTTGATATAAGCTACTTGTTCATATTTTAAATATAGCTACATGTTTATATATGAAGACAGACAGTCAAAATGTGCTCTGGATATCCTCACTGATATTGTGCTCTTGCACCCTGGGCTAATTATAGTAATTTTAGTTTGGTCATCCAGTGACACAGGTAATGCAAGGATAACAGTTTGCCTTACTGTCAGTATATGCCCTGTTCTGTTCTCTGAAGACACTTACTCATCCTATCCCAATGTTTCAAATTCTGAAACTACCAACAGTGCCAGGAAGCCGACTTAACAACCGCAGAGCTGGTCAAGGTAAAGATGAATTTGGAGTCTGAGGTACCAGCTGGAAAACGTTAACGAGCAGATGGCACAGACGCTTTTCATAGTTTCTTCTGATAAGTCCCATCAACTGGCTGAGAAGGAATTGGCCGAGATCGCGGCAGAGAAGGAGAAGCTGGAACACGAGGTGCAGCAGTACAACAAACAAACTGCAGCAAACACGGATGCTCAACCTCCAGGGTTCTGAAGAAAACTTGCATTTATTTCTTCAGCATTTGGCATTTTATCAAGGGTGTGTGAAGAGTTTGGATCAACTAAAATTACTTATCTGTTGAATAAAATTGGATAGAAATGCAAAATGCCTATTTAATCAAATAAAATATTTCTGAAGTTGGATGTTATGGTTAGCCAAGTTATGTTATTGTGTGCCTCATGTACAGCGGACATCTGTCGGGTATGTCGGTCAGAAGGCAGCCAGGACAAGCCGCTCTACCATCCCTGTGTCTGCACTGGTAGCATCAAGTTCATCCATCAGGAATGGTACGTTCCATTATTCTCAGTTGCCCTTTAAATTGTATCTTTAAGATTTAAGGTTGCTTGCTATCTATCTACATTTTTATATCTGCCAATCCGTTTGCTTTCACAGATGTTGAAGTGAATTCCAGCACAGGGAAGTTAGAGAATAGCAGGGACTAAAACAAACAGTTTAAAAGTTAGAACCAGACGCAAAAGGAAAAATATTTTTTTAGAGCTAGGGAGCAATAATGTTTCAGCTATGAAGAATCCTAAAGTTTGTGTGACTTTACTGCAGGGCCATTAAGGAAGAATCTTGCACATATACAGTAGTTTCCATAGGATTACAATAGTAAACTCACAAGGTGTCCTTTTTTCACAGCTTACTGCAGTGGTTGAAACACAGCAGAAAAGAATACTGTGAATTATGCAAACACAGGTTTGACAAACAAACAAAAACAAAAATGAAAGATACCCATTATAAACAGCCTGATATTTTGGGTACCCCCTATGTAACTTTTGCCAGAAAACCGAAGAGCTCCCCAAATTATTTCAGGTTGTTTATTGTGACCCGGTAAACACACAAAATAACACCCATGATGACAGGACAGACACACAAAATACCAGGTGAAAAACGGTCTGATATTTTGAGTACCTCCTATGTAACTCGTATGGTAGACGGGTGAAAAAAGTGTTTAATTGAAAAGCCATATTAAATTAAATTAAAACAGAAATCACGTTAGAGGACAGGGAGGAGTCCATAATATTAAACGACGCTATAAACCATTCACACGTCGCCTTTAATGTAACAGACAAATACAGGTATTTATGTAGTTAACTGAGACCCATGTTACTATGGAGAACCCTGTCGAGTCTTCCACGTCGCTATTTGTTCCATTTAAGAGGTAAATTCAAAGGGCAGCAGTATCGCTGCTCTGTGTGCATGCGCGTAGGTTTAAGTAAATGGGTTTTTTTTAGTTTGTAATACATTCTTTTTTGTAGCTTCAAATAACCACGTCTCTGATCTTTAGTGTGTCCTTGCCTGTGTAGTGGGAGTCCCTAGGATTGGTAACAACTGAATTCATATTTTAAACTCTTTGGGTGAAAGTCCCAAGGTGGCGTTGTCGTTGGGTAAATTACTAAAGTTTGGCTAAGCCCTCTCCATTGGGCCTGGTTACAAATATTGGCATTGTCGGCAGGACTCAAATTCAGAGACGTGTGTTTAAGTTTTATCTGCTTTATTCATTCGTTTTTTTGTTTATATGTATGTATATGTGTGTGTGTGTATATATATATATATATATATATATATATATATATATTTTCTGCTATCTACGGGTAGTCGAGTAGTGTTGAGGCAAAACAGCAGTTGGCACCACGAGGGACCAGACGACATTCCACTGTGGGACCTTTCTGGGCAGTGTCCAGTCAGTGTGGAGAAGTCATGGATCAAGTACTGCAAGAATTGAGGGACCGTGTACAGCAGCTCCAGGCAGAAAAGGACCGTTTGTTGCAAGAATGGGTAGAGGCACAACAGAGTCCTAGTGCTTCAAACACACCCACCGTGTCTAACCCCGCTCCATCTGAACGTGTGTTTTATTTTCAGAGAGAGAGAAAATGTCCCCTGTTTAGAGGTGCCCATGGCATTAGGATAGAGGAGTGGGTGGAAGAAGTACGGGCTAGTATGAGAGCTAGACACCTGGGACCTCTTGACCAGGCCTATTTCATATTCGATCACTTAGAGGGAGTAGCTAAGGATGAGATCAGGTATAGGCCTCAGAGTGAACGAGAGGACCCTGAGCGTATTCTGGCTATACTTATATGGCTGTTCCAAATCTTATGTGTTGTTACAGGAGGATTTCTTTTCAAGAAAACAGCTGGAAGGCGAATCTTTGCAAGAATATTCCAATGCTTTATATTGTCTTACGGAGAAGGTTGTTGCTGGTGCCCCTAATCGAATGCTGAACTCTGCTGTACTACTACGGGACCAGTTTGCAGAAAATGTTAACGACTCTGCTCTTTGCAGGGAACTGAAACGGCTGGTTCGGGATGGTGCCGCGCTGTCCCAGCTTGAGGAACTTTGGAACAAAAAGACCAGCAGGTCTAATGAGAAGAATAATTCGGAGCAGATAAATGAGCTTCACACAAAGGAGTCTCAGGAATATATGAATAAGTTCTCGGTGGAGAAGTCCACCTAAAATAAATATCTTTTAAAATCAAAGAATATTTTTGTTTTTTTTCAGTTGTGGTCCCCAGAGGAAACTTGCTCTGAAGAAACTATAATATATAGAAAATATAATATAATTAAACAGCACGATTTGTATAATACTACTAATAAGGAAAAGAAGAATGACATTTCCTACTGGTTTACTAAGTGATAACCATATGTCATATTTGGCCAAGTGTAATGCATGACACATGATGTCATTAGCTCTACAGACAGGTTCTTTGAGGTGCAGTCATTAGTGTAGAGGGAGAATAGCAGTAGGGAGAGGACACACCCCTGTGGGGTTCCAGTGCTGATGTACCAGGTTTTGGATGAGAGGACATGACATGCAAAAAAGGTCCCAAAGCTGGAACTGAACCAGGATGTTGCGGTTATGGCAAGTGCTGTTATGTGTTAATTCATTCAGACATCATATCATATCTGTTTTTATCGCGCTGGGCACACACACTTTTAAGGTAATATATTATGACATAATCACTTGCGATGAGTTTCAGTCTGGTATGAACATTTTATTTACCTGCAATTGTGAAACAGGGTGAGCCCTAAAACCTTTTACTGGAAAACTGCATTAAAATTCAGTTTGAATGTTCAATGTTTTTTTGTACATCATTAACCATTACATATTGTTAAAATAAGTATAGGCTACTAACCTCCAAAAATTAAAACCACAGACTTTAATCCCGCAAAATGAATGGGCTAGTTTTGATTGAGATTGCTGTATTGTTATTAAGTAAATAACATCAGTGTTTCCCCCTATCTTTATAGAACCAATCCAGTTGATATGAAGAGCACAATTCAAACATAATGCAATAACTCCACTAGGGGGAACTCACACACTACCAATACATTAGACGTTTTAAGGACTTGACCTACACATGCATTCTTTGTATATTTCAATTTCTAGAGAAATTCGTTTTTCCAAGGCTTTAAAGACTTAAAGTGTATACGTCCGTACCAACAATGTATTTATGGAACAAGTCCACCAACATGCTTAGGCCAATACTTACGTACCTACATTAGTTGGTGAAAGGAGATGTAGGTAAGAGTCCATGTGGCTTAATGATGATAAAGTAAATAGTGAAATTCAAGGCTGTCAACTGGGAGTAGCCTATATTGATGTGTGCAACTGACTGTTCAGCAAATAAACAGCTTGTGTGTAGCTTGTGTGTAGAAGCTTTGATTGTGCCGGTTTTGGTCTGGATGCAGCAGCACAGACGATCAGGCCCACCATTACGTATTGTTATGCCCAAATCTGGCAGCCATGCTTCAGTAGTTCTCATCATTTTTAAATGTTTTATTTAAATTAAGAAATACATAGTTTTAACCCTTGTATGGTATTTGGGTCACATTGACCCATTTAAAAATTTTACATGAAGAAAAATTGTACAAATAGATTTTTTTCTACATGAAAATCAATGGCCATTCCTTATTTTCCGTGATAAAAATGTATTCCTGACTTAACTTAGAACATTATTCTGGATAAGACCACTTATGTTATTTCCATAGTGGATTTTTAACATGAATTATAACCTTATGACAAAAAACGATAGTTACATGGGTAACTCCAGATTCTATTAGTATAGGCGTAGCCCTCTAAGGGCTACGCTATTGGGTTTATCCCCTTCGCGCATGCGCAGTCGTGAAGATTTTCTTTCCCGCCCTTGCGTCCAGCACGGGCCTCAACTACGTCCGCATTTACTGTATATGTACACAGCGGACCCGTTGTTCGTCTCCCAAAACATCAGCTTTTTCTTCAACTAATGTTCTAGGAGCAGGTGGCCCGTACCTTAGAGAGCTACGCCTATACTAATAGAATCTGGAGTTACCCATGTAACTATCGTTCTATTTCGTATAGGCTTCGCCTCTAAGGGCTACGCTATTGGGTTAGGCGAAGCTGATGTAGTCTATGCCACCTGCGACACAGGGCCAACAAGCCGAACATAGACCACATTTCCCTACAACAATGTAGGCTCAATCAGTCATTCTTCTGTTCAAGCCTGCCATGCCAACGGCGTGGCCTGAAAGAAGGTTGATAAGGCCCGCAACATGATGGGAATTGTGCGTGAATAACCCTGTTGTGCATGCGACGGAATGACATGATTATCTCCGTGCATGTAACGTGATTATGACCATGTATGGGATTAAGAACTGCGTCTCACAAAAAATACTCCAAACAGGAGTGGTGAGACAGCAGAGCAGGGTTGCCGCGGCATCGATGTGAGATTGATAACGACATCGGGCATCTTTCGGGCATTTTTTTTTTTTTTTGCATACATCCAACACGGCATTACGTGTCGATGACTGTGGACAGAACTGAACGGGACATGGAAGGTTCAGACATGTCCCGCAGATAAAAACGGATGAAAGGGCACGGGGAAGCCCACGAGGCTGCCGCGCAGATGTCGGCTACTGCCATGCCTTTAAAAAGAGCCGCAGACGCCGACAGAGCCCTCGTAGAGTGCCCTCGGATGTCGCGGGGGGGCTCTGCCCCTTCCGTGCTATAGGCTTGAGTAATAGCCTCGCACAGCCAGTTAGACAGACGCTGTTTGAGAGGGCTGATCCTTGGGAATGTTCTCTATAATGCACAAACAGCTGCTGAGTTTTCCTGATATTTGCCGTGCGTAAAATGTATTGAGAAAGAGCACGCACTGGACACAACCGGTGGGAAGCCTCCTCCGCATCGTTGGCATGAGGCGGGGGAAAAACCCTCGGGAAAACATCCTCGACCGAAAAGAACTAGTTAGAATCTTCGGTGTGAAGGAGGGATTTGGTTGTAAGGTGGCTGCGCTCCCGTCCCCTCTAATGGAGAGGCATGACGGGGAAATTGACAGTGCACATAAATCACTCACTCTTTTGGCTGACGTCAGAGCAAGAAGAAGTACCGTTTTAGCGACAGCATTCTGAGAGAAGCTTGTGCCAGAGGCTCAAAGGGGGTTTCCCAGAGCCGGAGCACTAGAGCTAGGTCCCATTGGGGGTGAGGGATCGAACAGCCGGTTTTTGACGCCTAACCCCTTTAGGAAACGCTTCACCAGGGGTGCGCAAAAACTGTCCTCTCACCATAGCCTTCGTGGCAGGACGAGATGGCTGCTGCGTACGCTTTGACTGTATAAGGAGCCAAATCGCTATCCACCAGAGTTTGGAGATACGTCAGCACAAGAGGCAGGGGACACGATGTGGAATCCACGTCCCTCTCTGTGCACCAGCGCTGGAAGGCGGACCAGCGTCCTGCATAGCATGCTATGGTAGAAGGGGCTCTGGAGCCCTGGATGGTGCGCACCACGGCAGGGGGCAAGCCTAATCTCTGTAAGCGTTCCCGCTCAGCAACCAGCCCCACAGCCTCTGGGTTATCACCGGAGGGTGGCAGATTGCGCCGTTCAGCTGCGACAGTGCGTCTCCCTGCCACGGAATCTGCCATGGGGAGCCACCAGCAGCTGAACGAGGGTCGGGAACCAGGACGCGCTCGTGCGCTCCGGTGCCACCAGAACAATTGACAGGTTTTCTTCCTGGATGCGCTCCAGGAGGCGAGGTATCAGCGGGACCGGAGGAAAAGCATATAGGAGGGTTTTCGGCCAGGGCTGGTGGGAGAAGGCGTCTACGCCAAGGGGAGGGTTGTCCCGTGCGCTCAAGGAAAACCACAGTGTGCACTGTGTGTTCTCTCATGAGCGAACAGATCCACCTTCGCTTCCCCGAACCTGTTCCATAGCGTTTGAACAATAGTGGGATTCAATCTCCACTCGTTGTGGGAGGGCCCTCCCCTCGACATCAGGTCGGCCGCCCGGTTCAAAACCCCGGGGATATACACTGCTTTGAGAGACAGCAGATGACTGTGAGCGGGAGGCGTCTGGCTATTTCCAGCAGCTGGGCTGAGCGTATACCGCCCTGGCGGTTTATGAACGCTGCCGCCGTAATGTTGTCGGTCCGCACGACGACATGTCTCCCGTCACCACCGGGTGAAGTGTTTCAGCACTTTCAGCACCGTGGACAGCTCCAGGCAGTTTATGTGGGGGAGAGGGGGAGGAGGCCAGTCCCCTCCCACCACCTGTGACTCGCACATTCCCCCCCAGCCAGTGAGGGACGCGTCTGTGTACACCGTCACGTATGACGTCACTCTGCCCAGGGAAACCCCGGAAGACAGGGTCCGGGGATTCCCCCAGTATGCCAAGTCTGACCGGAGGGAATGAGGGATGGACAGCGTTCGCCATTTGTGGTGAACGGGATCGAGCCGTTGGCGATGAAACCACCTTTGGATCTTCCTCATGTGGAGGAGACCCAGGGGAACCACCGTGTGTGCCGCGGACATCATGCCCAGGAGCCGCATCACTGACAGCGCTGACACTGTTGTGTGTGGCCTGAAGCGGGACAACAGAGAGGTCAGGGCGTCCTGCCTTGGTGCCGACAACCTGGCTCTCATGGTGATCGAGTTTATGTCCACGCCCAGATAAACTATTGATTGTGCGGGGACCAGAGCGCTCTTTCGCCAATTTATGGCAAAGCCCAGCGTTTGCAGGTGCTGCAGGACCTCCATAGTCTGTAGCGCCGCCTGCTCCCGAGAGGGGCTAGAATGAGCAGATCGTCCAAATAAAAAGGACTCTGATGCCCCTCTTTCGTAGAGGCTGGAGCGCCGTTTCCATGCACTTGGAAAGGTGCGAGGGGCTAGCGAGTACCGAACGGCAGCCGGTTGTACTGGAAACGAGCCCCTTGGAAGGAGAACCGTAGGAATTTCCTGTGCCCAGGAGCCCCGGCAGATCAGCGAGAGAGCCTTAGCGGTGGAGGTTGGAGCCGACTGGGGCAAAGGGAAGGCTGCTAAGCGGTGCCCCTGGCCGTTCGGGAGACGGGAGAGCTGTAGTGGGAGGGCATCGATCGCCGTCTCAAGGCCCAATCCTCCCAGAGGGGAAGAGGGGATCCTCCCAGAGGAGGAAGGAAAACCAGTTACGGAGCGCAGTCCGAGGAACTGAGCCAGCGGACTCATGCTTGTCGAAAACGCCGTCCGCCAGTGGTTCCAGGGTGTCGCGGATTCCCGTCCGTCTGCCCAGCTGCCGTCCCGTCGCCACCAGCCTGACAAACCAGAAAAGCTTCCGCCCGTCGATTTAGCTCTTTAGATGACAGGCGGGCGCAAAACTGACAGGAGGCGTGGCGGGTGAGAGCCTGGCCGGCGTGAAGGCGCCGAGGCAGGACTCGCATCGGGGTGGAGGTCCGGCGGTAGGATGTAGCCGGTCCGGCAGGAGGGGCAGATGCGAGCACCGCTGGAGAGTCTAGAGCTTGTCTTCATACTGCGAGGTTGAAGAAAAGTGGGAGAGCGAACAACGGGTCCGCTGTGTACATATACAGTAAATGCGGACGTAGTTGAGGCCCGTGCTGGACGCAAGGCGGGAAAGAAAATCTTCACGACTGCGCATGCGCGAAGGGGATAAACCCAATAGCGTAGCCCTTAGAGGGCGAAGCCTATACGAAATAGAACGAATCACACTTCCATTTTTAATTGTGTTCTAGTAGACTGATTGCATTCCCTAAACATATACCTCATTTGTTTGAAATTGAGAGATAAAAACAATATTTGTTAATAGATTAGGAAGGAAAATTTTATTTCAGAGATGTTTTTTAAACCCCAAATAAGTCACGGGTCAGACCTGTACATCGCTTAGTGTCAACTCTCGTTGTAAAAATAGAGATGTGCAGCGGCACAGACCAAGGCGCTGCTGCGCATTTGTGTCCCTGTTTCTGCCGTAGTTTTTGGCTTCAGCCGCAAAACTCAATCTCGCCTAGGGCAACATAAGGGCTAGAATCGGGCCTGGTCTGAGGTTGCATCGTCACAACCCATCAAGACAGCCTAGCATCTGTCGGTACACGATCCGTCCAACCAGCACAATCCGTTCTGCGAGTGCGATATGTTCGCGCCTGCGCAGATGATAATCATGATGTACGAGGATTTACGGCACTTCACGATCTGTACCACAGTAGCAGTCTGCTGTTGCCTCCACCGGAAAGCTAACCACGTTCGTTTAGCTAACAGCTAATTCGGCTAACCGCTAGCTGACAGCTTGATTCAGCCTAAAATAACGTTACTCAAACAGTGGGAAAAGCAGGCTACAGCTAAATGAATACTTTACAGTAATAATAAAGACAATTATTGAGTGATTGTATTTTAAATGAGCAAGTAAAGTAGAACTGAAGTTACAGTTGTTAGATATTTAAACGGTTATTTTAACTTTTGAGGGTCTTTTACATGCTGTCTCAGCTAGTGGTTAGCCGAATTAGCTGTTAGCTAAACTAACGTTAGCTTTCCGGTGGAGGCGAACAGACTTTCTTTAACTGTCTATGGCCACAGATCGTGCAGTATGGCAAGCCCTTTTAACATTTAAAAGCTAAATTCGACTATCCGGAATTAACATTGTAGATATCAATAACGTCTTTATGACTAGTCGTAATTATATTTTGGATAGTTGGAATTGTCATTCAAGATATCTGTAACGTAATTGTGACTAGTCAAAACGACAGATAAAGATATCTGTAATTGACTTTTGACTAGGCAAAACTGAATTACAGAAATCTACAATGACGTCATTGAAAACGTCATTCAATTCGTCACACATCTTAAATGACAATTGCAGATATCTGTAATTCAGTTTTGACTAGGCAAAATGAAAGTTAAAGATATCTCAAACGTCATTATGACTAGTGCAAATTACTGTGCATGACGTTGCTCTATTTTAGATATATATAGATAGAAATACGTATTTTCCCTCCCGCCATAATCAACGAATTGATAGATTAAGTAGAATAAGTTAGTAGAAGAAGTTAATTTCCTTATTCTGAGAATGGAAGAAGAAAGAGTCATGGCGTTGGCTGTAATAAAAAAAAACACCAGAAAATGGCATGCAATTGAACGAGCCCTCACGCTTCTGTCTGGCACGGGCTGCTGCATTAAAAAGACGATTAAAAATGCCTTCGTCCTCTGGCTGCTCCGACATGGTGCTAATGTGCTAATTACACAATTAACAGGTGCTAGCTATGTGATTTGATAATTTGAACAACGCGCTCTGCTCCCGCCAGTGGGATGACTCAATTTGAATACAGATATCTGCAACGTCATTTTGCCTAGTCAAAACTCTAATTCATGATATCTGTAATTACATTTTGACTAGGCAGAATTAAAGTTAAAGATATCTCAAATTTCAGATATCTCTAATTAAAATTTATTTCAAGATATCTATATCTTGATAATAGATATCTACTATTAAATTACGAATATCCCTAACTCCCGTTTGAGATATCTACAACGTCATTCTGACTAGTCATAATTCCAGTTACAGATATCTACTACGCCATTTCGCCTAGTCAAAACTTAATTTAAGATATCTGAAAAGGACCATATAGATATCTTGAATTAAGTTGAATTAAAGATATCTTGAACTGGAGTTATGACTAGTCAGTATCAAATTGTAGATATCTCAAACTGGAATTACAGATATCTACAATTCAGTTGCGTATATCCGTAATTCACATACTGGATATCTGCAACTGAATTGTAGATATCTGTAATGATAAACCACATACAAATGAATGGCAAACGTGATGTAATTTGTCCTAGGAAGAATGTCTTTGTGGATATCTCAAATTACAATTGTGGATAGGAAGAATGTAATTGCGGATATCCGAAATGTTCTTTTTGACTAGGCAAAACTGAATTAAAGATATCTGCAACACATATCCAGTCTAGCTTTTAAATGTTAAAATGGCTTGCCATACTAAATCCGCGTTCATCATGATATCATCTGCGTATGCGCGAACATATTGCACATGCGCAGAACGGATCGTGTATCGACAAAGACAACGCTAAGGACCGACCACGCTGCGCATAGCTTGTCAAGCTCACAGAAAGGTAAGCGAAATACTTTATAGTTTAATGATGTTGTGGTTGTAATGGGAGGACATTGCCAGTGCGCCTCAACGTGTATACAAACAGGGCAAGTACTCAAAGAGAGACGCAAAAAACAATAATAAAAAAAAGAACACTAAATTTACGGAAAGCTTTTGAAAAGTACAAATAGTGTGTGTGTGTGTGTGTGTGTGTGTGTGTGTGTGTGTGTGTGTGTGTGAGTGTGTGAGTGTGTGTGTTCGTTCTAACAGCCTTTTTATTACTGCAACACTATATGGAAACAATATTTGCTAAGTAGCTAGTTTGGTAGCTAGCTTAGTTAATGTAACACGCTTAGCTAGCTACTTTAATGCAACCGTTTTAATATTACATACAGTATGATAAACTAGCTGACGTTACGTTGACACACCGGGCGGCCCAGCCAATCGACAAGTCTCATTTTACAATGTTACACTTACATACAAAATATGAAATACTGTCAACCTCTTGTAACATTGATGGTCATTCATTGAGTAATGCAGCAAACGCTGGACAACACATTCTCTCTTCGCGCTGTTTATGCTACGTTAACGAGAATGGCCATTCGTTCACTCTTTTGATATAAGCTACTTGTTCATATTTTAAATATAGCTACATGTTTATATATGAAGACAGACAGTCAAAATGTGCTCTGGATATCCTCACTGATATTGTGCTCTTGCACCCTGGGCTAATTATAGTAATTTTAGTTTGGTCATCCAGTGACACAGGTAATGCAAGGATAACAGTTTGCCTTACTGTCAGTATATGCCCTGTTCTGTTCTATTCTCTGAAGACACTTACTCATCCTATCCCAATGTTTTAAATTCTGAAACTACCAACAGTGCCAGGAAGCCGACTTAACAACCGCAGAGCTGGTCAAGCTAAAGATGAATTTGGAGTCTGAGGTACCAGCTGGAAAACCTGAACGAGCAGCTGGCAGAAACAAAGATGGCAGGAGAACAAAAGGCTGACATTTGACCTGAGAAGGCTCAAGCTGGAGAACAAGCCTTTGCAGTTGCCCCCTATTCGTAAACTGTCCCCGTCTAAGGACAAATCAAACGACATGTATGTGTCTGGGCACATAGCAAAGCGCAACGTAGCCCATGTTCGCTTCCCAGTAAATTCTGAGTGTTGGTCTGAGTCTGAAGGCAAGCTGAAGTGCACCCCCCTTCCTCCCATCTCCAATAGTCTCCAGTGCAAAGGGAAAAAAATCAGGCCACACCCGCCACCTCAAAAAGCCATCTCCGTGGACAAAAGATAAGGATAAGGATGGGGAAGTCGTGACCCAGCCAACACTGCCTGTGATAGGCTAGTGTTCATTGCCTTTGTTAGTTAGGTTTAGGCATGATTAGTGAGATTGGTTAGGTTACACCTTTTAGGGCAGCACTGTGACTTAGTGGCTAGCATCAACCTAGTTACCTTCCTTAGTTATGTCAATTATGTAAATACTGTATAATAATAATAACATTCCTTTAACTTTGTAAATACTGTACATATTGTGGGAAATTATACTCGAGGTATTGTGATTATTCTAAGAAATTATACTCAGGTATTGTGTACATGTTTAGATACTGTGAATAAACTTATGCATAAGTTTATGGAAGGAAGTCCTGGTCAGGATGCTGAGAGGAGAGAGGGGCTTGGGTGAGGCTTGTCCTTTTGGTGTGTAGATAAGGACAACACTTCTGTGTCGGGTGTAGAGCAATAAACCACATATGGCAGGAAACCAACAGGAGATCAAGGGCCAGGGGATTACACTGATTACATTAACAGTTGTATGTGACATCCCCCTGCGGGACGGGTGTTCAAAACACACACACACACACACACCGACACATCTTGTCGGCTGAGACAACGTGGCGCGCTCACCCGGCCAATGGAAAGCATTGTTGACATGACGGTATGAACTGACCAGTGACGCTTTAACCGACAGGGCTCCCTTAAGGAGGACCCTTTAAAAACACTAGCGCATCCCTGTTTTAAGCGCCTTTGATTTGGAAAACCTCTGAACTAGTCACGTTTTCTATCAGGACCGTGCACGTATAACTGCACGGAATGCATTGCTCTGTTTTTATTTATAAATCAATTTGGTATACTTAATCGAAGCTAGAGTGATTCCTTAGCCAGACGTTTGGACCCTCCAAGTTGGAATTCGCAACAAAATGGTAGCAGAGGATGGTTTCGAGTAGCGGTTAAATTTAAGAATCCCACGGAATCAGGATTAACAGTTGTTAAACTCCAAGTCCAGATTCCACGGACAGTCCACGTCTGAAGGAACTTAGACAAAGGAGACATTCTGTGCAAACCTCGGAGATCTGGTCACTGAGAGCTCTCTACAAAAAAAAAGGGTAGGCTGGACCTGTTTCATCAAACTCAGCATATTGTATAATAGTATAAACTAAATTAAAGTGATCAGAACTTCCGGGTGAGTACGTAATGTAATGTAAAAATATAGACTAAAAAATTATTAAGTGTTTTGTGGACATTGAGCAATGCATTCCGTTTTTCTGTTGAAGAATGAGAGAGTGTGACTGAGAAAAAGCATCTGGGATGCGTATATGATTCCATAATTGTTTGGAGCTACGCTGTGCGTTGAGATCCGATAAACTTGTCAGTAAACTTGCCGAAGTGATGTTACTGATGGGGGAAGGACGAGACGCGATAGTGAGCCAGCGGTCATAGGTGATTCCAAAGTTTTGGAGCCGAGTTATGCGGGTGTTTCGATAAACTGCCAGTAGAAGTAATCAAGCTGCTTTAGAGGGAAGTTCACAGCGCATAACAGGGGCCAGTGTTCACCATACGGAGACCCGGTCCATAAGACTGGTCTCAACGAATGTAGACGTTGAAGAATGAGTGTGGGAAGTGTGAATGAGCTGATAAATATGAATCCATAATTGTTTGGAGCTACGCTGTGCGTTGAGATCCGATAAACTTGTCAGTAAACTTGCCGAAGTGATATTACTGATGGGGGAAGGACGAGACGCGATAGTGAGTCAGTGGTCATAGGTGATTCCAAAGTTTTGGAGCTGAGTTATGTGAGTGTTTCGATAAACTTGCCAGTAGAAGTAATTAAGCTGCTGCCGAGGGAAGAACACGGCGCATAACAGGGGCCAGTGTTCACCATACGGAGACCCGGTCCATAAGACTGGTCTCAACGAATGTAGAAATAAGATGATTCCATAATTTTGGAGTTACGTTTTGCGAAAGATGCAATAAACCAACCAGTAGAGCTGATTACACTACTGCCAAGGGGACGGTCGGGACGCGAAAACGAGCCAGTGTTCATCTAGGGAGACTAGGTCCATAAGACTGGTCTTAACGAATGTAGAGAGTGATTGAGAGATAAGAGATTTAAGAAGAGAAAAGAGAAATAATGTTGTTAATGTAATGATAATGTAATTATGTTTCATGTTGTCTTTGTTATTGTGTATGTCTTTGTCTCATCATCCTCATCACTCTGTTGCATTAAACCTTTTCTTAATTCTCAATTCGACCCTCGAGCCTCCTTCCTCAGAGATCCAACAGAACACGACGTTAGTCTGAAAAAAAAAAAAAAAAATTCTAACAGATGGAGACCCCAGACGTGATCTCTGAGGAAAAGGACGGACAAATTCAAAAGACCGGATCATGGTGAGTTGCTGAATCTACACATGGGCCCGAAAGATTGAGAGGTGAGCAGAAACCCTGTTTTATCAAAACGCTGCGTGGCTTAGGTAGATGTGAAAACATTTAGACGTGTAGATTCAGTAGACATAACCGCCGTAAGTCTGTAAAAAGTAATGCGCAACTGAAGCAGTGTTGAGAATGAACTTAAGCAAGTGTTTGTATGTGATATGTAAAATCCGAACGCTGCCGCCGTAATGTTGTCGGTCCGCACGACGACATGTCTCCCCGTCACCACCGGGGTGAAGTGTTTCAGCACTTTCAGCACCGTGGACAGCTCCAGGCAGTTTATGTGGGGGAGAGGGGGAGGAGGCCAGTCCCCTCCCACCACCTGTGACTCGCACATTCCCCCCCAGCCAGTGAGGGACGCGTCTGTGTACACCGTCACGTATGACGTCACTCTGCCCAGGGAAACCCCGGAAGACAGGGTCCGGGGATTCCCCCAGTATGCCAAGTCTGACCGGAGGGAATGAGGGATGGACAGCGTTCGCTATTTGTGGCGAACGGGATCGAGCCGTTGGCGATGAAACCACCTTTGGATCTTCCTCATGTGGAGGAGACCCAGGGGAACCACCGTGTGTGCCGCGGACATCATGCCCAGGAGCCGCATCACTGACAGCGCTGACACTGTTGTGTGTGGCCTGAAGCGGGACAACAGAGAGGTCAGGGCGTCCTGCCTTGGTGCCGACAACCTGGCTCTCATGGTGATCGAGTTTATGTCCACGCCCAGATAAACTATTGATTGTGCGGGGACCAGAGCGCTCTTTCGCCAATTTATGGCAAAGCCCAGCGTTTGCAGGTGCTGCAGGACCTCCATAGTCTGTAGCGCCGCCTGCTCCCGAGAGGGGGCTAGAATGAGCAGATCGTCCAAATAAAAAAGGACTCTGATGCCCCTCTTTCGTAGAGGCTGGAGCGCCGTTTCCATGCACTTGGAAAAGGTGCGGGGGCTAGCGAGTACCCAAACGGCAGCCGGTTGTACTGGAAACGAGCCCCTTGGAAGGAGAACCGTAGGAATTTCCTGTGCCCAGGAGCCCCCGGCAGATCAGCGAGGAGAGCCTTAGCGGTGGAGGTTGGAGCCGACTGGGGCAAAGGGGAAGGCTGCTTAAGCGGTGCCCCTGGCCGTTCGGGAGACGGGGAGAGCTGTAGTGGGAGGGCATCGATCGCCGTCTCAAGGCCCAATCCTCCCAGAGGGGAAGAGGGGGATCCTCCCAGAGGGAGGAAGGAAAACCAGTTACGGAGGCGCAGTCCGAGGGAACTGAGCCAGCGGACTCATGCTTGTCGAAAACGCCGTCCGCCAGTGGTTCCAGGGTGTCGCCGGATTCCCGTCCGTCTGCCCAGCTGCCGTCCCCGTCGCCACCAGCCTGACAAACCAGAAAAGCTTCCGCCCGTCGATTTAGCTCTTTAGATGACAGGCGGGCGCAAAACTGACAGGAGGCGTGGCGGGTGAGAGCCTGGCCGGCGTG
Source organism: Percina caprodes (assembly GCA_013375575.1). Lineage (NCBI taxonomy): Eukaryota > Metazoa > Chordata > Actinopteri > Perciformes > Percidae > Percina > Percina caprodes. The sequence continues at coordinate 963,639 of JABXJD010000150.1, read as the reverse complement.
AACGGCGCCGAGGCAGGACTCGCATCGGGGTGGAGGTCGGCGGTAGGATGTAGCCGGTCCGGCAGGAGGGCAGATGCGAGCACCGCTGGAGAGTCTAGAGCTTGTCTTCATACTGCGAGGTTGAAGAAAAAGTGGGAGACGAACAACGGGTCCGCTGTGTACATATACAGTAAATGCGGACGTAGTTGAGGCCCGTGCTGGACGCAAGGGCGGGAAAGAAAATCTTCACGACTGCGCATGCGCGAAGGGGATAAACCCAATAGCGTAGCCCTTAGAGGGCGAAGCCTATACGAAATAGAACGAATCACACTTCCATTTTTAATTGTGTTCTAGTAGACTGATTGCATTCCCTAAACATATACCTCATTTGTTTGAAATTGAGAGATAAAAACAATATTTGTTAATAGATTAGGAAGGAAAATTTTATTTCAGAGTTGTTTTTTAAACCCCAAATAAGTCACGGGTCAGACCTGTACATCGCTTAGTGTCAACTCTCGTTGTAAAAATAGAGATGTGCAGCGGCACAGACCAAGCTGCTGCGCATTTGTGTCCCTGTTTCTGCCGTAGTTTTTGGCTTCAGCCGCAAAACTCAATCTCGCCTAGGGCAACATAAGGGCTAGAATCGGGCCTGGTCTGAGGTTGCATCGTCACAACCCATCAAGACAGCCTAGCATCTGTCGGTACACGATCCGTCCAACCAGCACAATCCGTTCTGCGAGTGCGATATGTTCGCGCCTGCGCAGATGATAATCATGATGTACGAGGATTTACGGCACTTCACAATCTGTACCACAGTAGCAGTCTGCTGTTGCCTCCACCGGAAAGCTAACCACGTTCGTTTAGCTAACAGCTAATTCGGCTAACCGCTAGCTGACAGCTTGATTCAGCCTAAAATAACGTTACTCAAACAGTGGGAAAAGCAGGCTACAGCTAAATGAATACTTTACAGTAATAATAAAGACAATTATTGAGTGATTGTATTTTAAATGAGCAAGTAAAGTAGAACTGAAGTTACAGTTGTTAGATATTTAAACGGTTATTTTAACTTTTGAGGGTCTTTTACATGCTGTCTCAGCTAGTGGTTAGCCGAATTAGCTGTTAGCTAAACTAACGTTAGCTTTCCGGTGGAGGCGAACAGACTTTCTTTAACTGTCTATGGCAACAGATCGTGCAGTATGGCAAGCCCTTTTAACATTTAAAAGCTAAATTCGACTATCCGGAATTAACATTGTAGATATCAATAACGTCTTTATGACTAGTCGTAATTATATTTTGGATAGTTGGAATTGTCATTCAAGATATCTGTAACGTAATTGTGACTAGTCAAAACGACAGATAAAGATATCTGTAATTGACTTTTGACTAGGCAAAACTGAATTACAGAAATCTACAATGACGTCATTGAAAACGTCATTCAATTCGTCACACATCTTAAATGACAATTGCAGATATCTGTAATTCAGTTTTGACTAGGCAAAATGAAAGTTAAAGATATCTCAAACGTCATTATGACTAGTGCAAATTACTGTGCATGACGTTGCTCTATTTTAGATATATATAGATAGAAATACGTATTTTCCCCTCCCCGCCATAATCAACGAATTGATAGATTAAGTAGAATAAGTTAGTAGAAGAAGTTAATTTCCTTATTCTGAGAATGGAAGAAGAAAGAGTCATGGCGTTGGCTGTAATAAAAAAAAACACCAGAAAATGGCATGCAATTGAACGAGCCCTCACGCTTCTGTCTGGCACGGGCTGCTGCATTAAAAAGACGATTAAAAATGCCTTCGTCCTCTGGCTGCTCCGACATGGTGCTAATGTGCTAATTACACAATTAACAGGTGCTAGCTATGTGATTTGATAATTTGAACAACGCGCTCTGCTCCCGCCAGTGGGATGACTCAATTTGAATACAGATATCTGCAACGTCATTTTCCTTGGCAAAACTCTAATTCATGATATCTGTAATTACATTTTGACTAGGCAGAATTAAAGTTAAAGATATCTCAAATTTCAGATATCTCTAATTAAAATTTATTTCAAGATATCTATATCTTGATAATAGATATCTACTATTAAATTACGAATATCCCTAACTCCAGTTTGAGATATCTACAACGTCATTCTGACTAGTCATAATTCCAGTTACAGATATCTACTACGCCATTTCGCCTAGTCAAAACTTAATTTAAGATATCTGAAAAGGACCATATAGATATCTTGAATTAAGTTGAATTAAAGATATCTTGAACTGGAGTTATGACTAGTCAGTATCAAATTGTAGATATCTCAAACTGGAATTACAGATATCTACAATTCAGTTGCGTATATCCGTAATTCACATACTGGATATCTGCAACTGAATTGTAGATATCTGTAATGATAAACCACATACAAATGAATGGCAAACGTGATGTAATTTGTCCTAGGAAGAATGTCTTTGTGGATATCTGAAATTACAATTGTGGATAGGAAGAATGTAATTGCGGATATCCGAAATGTTCTTTTTGACTAGGCAAAACTGAATTAAAGATATCTGCAACACATATCCAGTCTAGCTTTTAAATGTTAAAATGGCTTGCCATACTAAATCCGCGTTCATCATGATATCATCTGTCTGTGCACGAACATATTGCACATGCGCAGAACGGATCGTGTATCGACAAAGACAACGCTAAGGACCGACCACGCTGCGCATAGCTTGTCAAGCTCACGGAAAGGTAAGCGAAATACTTTATAGTTTAATGATGTTGTGGTTGTAATGGGAGGACATTGCCAGTGCGCCTCAACGTGTATACAAACAGGGCAAGTACTCAAAGAGAGACGCAAAAAACAATAATAAAAAAAAGAACACTAAATTTACGGAAAGCTTTTGAAAAGTACAAATAGTGTGTGTGTGTGTGTGTGTGTGTGTGTGTGTGAGTGTGTGAGTGTGTGTGTTCGTTCTAACAGCCTTTTTATTACTGCAACACTATATGGAAACAATATTTGCTAAGTAGCTAGTTTGGTAGCTAGCTTAGTTAATGTAACACGCTTAGCTAGCTACTTTAATGCAACCGTTTTAATATTACATACAGTATGATAAACTAGCTGACGTTACGTTGACACACGGGCGGCCCAGCCAATCGACAAGTCTCATTTTACAATGTTACACTTACATACAAAATATGAAATACTGTCAACCTCTTGTAACATTGATGGTCATTCATTGAGTAATGCAGCAAACGCTGGACAACACATTTTCTCTTCGCGCTGTTTATGCTACGTTAACGAGAATGGCCATTCGTTCACTCTTTTGATATAAGCTACTTGTTCATATTTTAAATATAGCTACATGTTTATATATGAAGACAGACAGTCAAAATGTGCTCTGGATATCCTCACTGATATTGTGCTCTTGCACCTGGGCTAATTATAGTAATTTTAGTTTGGTCATCCAGTGACACAGGTAATGCAAGGATAACAGTTTGCCTTACTGTCAGTATATGCCCTGTTCTGTTCTATTCTCTGAAGACACTTACTCATCCTATCCCAATGTTTTAAATTCTGAAACTACCAACAGTGCCAGGAAGCCGACTTAACAACCGCAGAGCTGGTCAAGCTAAAGATGAATTTGGAGTCTGAGGTACCAGCTGGAAAACCTGAACGAGCAGCTGGCAGAAACAAAGATGGCAGGAGAACAAAAGGCTGACATTTGACCTGAGAAGGCTCAAGCTGGAGAACAAGCCTTTGCAGTTGCCCCTATTCGTAAACTGTCCCCGTCTAAGGACAAATCAAGCGACATGTATGTGTCTGGGCACATAGCAAAGCGCAACGTAGCCCATGTTCGCTTCCCAGTAAATTCTGAGTGTTGGTCTGAGTCTGAAGGCAAGCTGAAGTGCACCCCTTCCTCCCATCTCCAATAGTCTCCAGTGCAAAGGGAAAAAATCAGGCCACACCCGCCACCTCAAAAGCCATCTCCGTGGACAAAGATAAGGATAAGGATGGGGAAGTTGTGACCCAGCCAACACTGCCTGTGATAGGCTAGTGTTCATTGCCTTTGTTAGTTAGGTTTAGGCATGATTAGTGAGATTGGTTAGGTTACACCTTTTAGGGCAGCACTGTGACTTAGTGGCTAGCATCAACCTAGTTACCTTCCTTAGTTATGTCAATTATGTAAATACTGTATAATAATAATAACATTCCTTTAACTTTGTAAATACTGTACATATTGTGGGAAATTATACTCGAGGTATTGTGATTATTCTAAGAAATTATACTCAGGTATTGTGTACATGTTTAGATACTGTGAATAAACTTATGCATAAGTTTATGGAAGGAAGTCCTGGTCAGGATGCTGAGAGGAGAGAGGGGCTTGGGTGAGGCTTGTCCTTTTGGTGTGTAGATAAGGACAACACTTCTGTGTCGGGTGTAGAGCAATAAACCACATATGGCAGGAAACCAACAGGAGATCAAGGGCCAGGGGATTACACTGATTACATTAACAGTTGTATGTGACATCCCCCTGCGGGACGGGTGTTCAAAACACACACACACACACACACACACACCGACACATCTTGTCGGCTGAGACAACGTGGCGCGCTCACCCGGCCAATGGAAAGCATTGTTGACATGACGGTATGAACTGACCAGTGACGCTTTAACCGACAGGGCTCCCTTAAGGAGGACCCTTTAAAAACACTAGCGCATCCCTGTTTTAAGCGCCTTTGATTTGGAAAACCTCTGAACTAGTCACGTTTTCTATCAGGACCGTGCACGTATAACTGCACGGAATGCATTGCTCTGTTTTTATTAATAAATCAATTTGGTATACTTAATCGAAGCTAGAGTGATTCCTTAGCCAGACGTTTGGACCCTCCAAGTTGGAATTCGCAACAAAATGGTAGCAGAGGATGGTTTCGAGTAGCGGTTAAATTTAAGAATCCCACGGAATCAGGATTAACAGTTGTTAAACTCCAAGTCCAGATTCCACGGACAGTCCACGTCTGAAGGAACTTAGACAAAGGAGACATTCTGTGCAAACCTCGGAGATCTGGTCACTGAGAGCTCTCTACAAAAAAAAAAGGGTAGGCTGGACCTGTTTCATCAAACTCAGCATATTGTATAATAGTATAAACTAAATTAAAGTGATCAGAACTTCCGGGTGAGTACGTAATGTAATGTAAAAAATATAGACTAAAAAATTATTAAGTGTTTTGTGGACATTGAGCAATGCATTCCGTTTTTCTGTTGAAGAATGAGAGAGGAGTGTGACTGAGAAAAAGCATCTGGGATGCGTATATGATTCCATAATTGTTTGGAGCTACGCTGTGCGTTGAGATCCGATAAACTTGTCAGTAAACTTGCCGAAGTGATGTTACTGATGGGGGAAGGACGAGACGCGATAGTGAGCCAGCGGTCATAGGTGATTCCAAAGTTTTGGAGCCGAGTTATGCGGGTGTTTCGATAAACTGCCAGTAGAAGTAATCAAGCTGCTTTAGAGGGAAGTTCACAGCGCATAACAGGGGCCAGTGTTCACCATACGGAGACCCGGTCCATAAGACTGGTCTCAACGAATGTAGACGTTGAAGAATGAGTGTGGGAAGTGTGAATGAGCTGATAAATATGATTCCATAATTGTTTGGAGCTACGCTGTGCGTTGAGATCCGATAAACTTGTCAGTAAACTTGCCGAAGTGATATTACTGATGGGGGAAGGACGAGACGCGATAGTGAGTCAGTGGTCATAGGTGATTCCAAAGTTTTGGAGCTGAGTTATGTGAGTGTTTCGATAAACTTGCCAGTAGAAGTAATTAAGCTGCTGCCGAGGAAGAACACGGCGCATAACAGGGGCCAGTGTTCACCATGCGGAGACCCGGTCCATAAGACTGGTCTCAACGAATGTAGAAATAAGATGATTCCATAATTTTGGAGTTACGTTTTGCGAAAGATGCAATAAACCAACCAGTAGAGCTGATTACACTACTGCCAAGGGACGGTGGGGCAAAGGCCAGTGTTCATCTAGGAGACTAGGTCCATAAGACTGGTCTTAACGAATGTAGAGTGATTGAGAGATAAGAGATTTAAGAGAAAAGAGAAATAATGTTGTTAATGTAATGATAATGTAATTATGTTTCATGTTGTCTTTGTTATTGTGTATGTCTTTGTCTCATCATCCTCATCACTCTGTTGCATTAAACCTTTTCTTAATTCTCAATTCGACCCTCGAGCCTCCTTCCTCAGAGATCCAACAGAACACGACGTTAGTCTGAAAAAAAAAAAAAAAAATTCTAACAGATGGAGACCCCAGACGTGATCTCTGAGAAAAGGACGGACAAATTCAAAAGACCGGATCATGGTGAGTTGCTGAATCTACACATGGGCCCGAAAGATTGAGAGGTGAGCAGAAACCCTGTTTTATCGAAACGCTGCGTGGCTTAGGTAGATGTGAAAACATTTAGACGTGTAGATTCAGTAGACATAACCGCCGTAAGTCTGTAAAAAGTAATGCGCAACTGAAGCAGTGTTGAGAATGAACTTAAGCAAGTGTTTGTATGTGATATGTAAAATCCTGCGAAGGTCAATTGAAAAAACCCTGCAGAGGGTTCCGGAATTTAAGTGCACTTTAGAAGTCCGATAGACGGCCAGGTTTAGAATCCCGTTAAATTTTAGATAAAAAGACCGATAAGGGACGGCGACAGAGTGATAGTCTCTGTGGGGGGCAAATGCGAGACCAAGTCTTTTCTTTTTAAAGCCAGTTTAACAGACTGTGAGATCTAGTTGATAAAAAATAGGAACAATTAAAACTAGGAGTGTGAATACTGTAAATAATTAATCGTGTAAATACATTTAAGTGGTGTAATTTGAGTGTTTTGTGATAAAACGTAGCCTGGTGCAAAGGTTGGCTGTGTTGCTGGGAGCTGGTAGAAGGCAGCTCCAGCTGTGCTGATGATGACTGTAAATAACTCATGGTATGGATATTTGATTTGTTGAATTGGGAACGTGCATGCTCAAGCAGTAGAAACTTGGCTCATAAAGAGGAGAATTAAATTGGAAACAAAGAAATTTGAGTTTTACTCTGCGGCAAAGGAGGGGAAAAGATTTTCAATCACATTTTGATATTAATTAGTGGAGAAGGAAAGGGCCTCATCTCTTTTAGAAATTTTTATTTTTAAACACCCCAATAGATTACCTCTGATGAAATTGAACTGTGAGAGTTCAATTTCTGATGAGATTGTGGCATGTTGAAATGCTACACAGAATTGCTGGCTTGATGTTTTGTGAGGAACTGCTGAAAAAGTGTGAATGGTTGATGTGAAACAATGTAAAGAGGGATTTGGAGTGCCTCAGAAAATGCATAAATGAGCAGCTAGCAGTTGAAAATTTGTCAAACACTGGACATTAAAATAATTAGTTTCATTTGATTACATCTTCTATTTCATGTTTGGTGTTGTCCTATGGGGACAAAGATTGGAATACATTAGTCTGGTTTAACTTTAAAATCTTTTTTCCTGCTCCCTGATTAAGTGTTAATTTGCTCTTTCAAAACCTCCTTGTTGTCTCCTGTGTTAATGAAGGACTCCCAAGGAGGGACTGGGGTTTTCACACCTCGATGCAGACAGATTAAATCATCCATATATATACTCAGACAGTCTTAATAGTGAATGCCCATCATCAAAGAATCATGGTGACATTCAGCATTGTGTAATGTTCTCAAATGTTTAATTGATAAGTGCATTTGAATTTTGGATTCATCTGTTTTTCTTTTTCCGTTCTCTTTTATTCCTTTGGGTTGGTGTTTTGAGTAACATTGTGTCAGAGTGATTTGATAGAGCTCATTACAAGTCAAATTAAACATTCCAGTAAAGTCAACTGAAAAGTGGTGGGAATAGTTTGAGCTGCCTTAAGCAACTTGACATTACAAGAAAAGTTCAGAGAGGAATTATAGCTTATAAGGGTTTTAAATGGACACATTAGTAAATGCATATTTGGCATTTTGACTCAAAGTTGGTTTGTTTTTGACTTGAAATGATAAATAGAGGTTTTCCACATTTGAGTTAATTGCATTTATATTCATTCTGAAATTTGTTTTTCATGACTTTTGTTTGGGTTTATTCTTTCTTTCACTCAACCTTTTGATTTTCTGTAGGGGTGGGGATGCGTTTTTAGTCAAGACGGTAGCTTTTCTGCTGTTGTTTCTCTTTGGTTTGATTTTTATTTTTTCCCTAGTTTGTAAAAATGTTTAAAAAAAAAAAAAAGTGAGAATGTAGATTTGCTAAACTTCTGTGCTGGCCACACAGAACGTTGAAACAAACTTCTTCTGAGAGTGTTGTGGCACAGAACGTGATACAAGACTGATATTGACATTAATTTGCTCCAAAAATAGCAATCTGTTGGAAAATTTGTCAAAATTTTGAATTGAAAGGATCAATCAGCAGCCCAGCCTCCTTGAGAGATATTGGGAATTTTATATAGTGAAGAATTGCGGTGGTTTTATTCTTTGAATATATGTATTTGGGATTGGTGATATGTACGTATATTTTCAATGGACTGATGATTTTGGATGGGTAATTTCATATTTTTGTGTTTTGGACTGAAGTTTTGCCCATTGTGTTAAGGACTTTGGAAAACACAGAGATCAAGGAAAGCATTTCTCCCTCCAAGAGAAATGAATGGACAGATCAAAGACAAACTCATATCACAGTTCTTTCCTCCCAGATTGAAACACTAATATGACTTCTGAAAAGCAGAAAGTCTGTCAAAACCATTTATTCACAGGTGAAAGCAGAGACTGATGGCTTCAGCTGTTCAAGAAATCCAGATCCAGGTGGAGCAAGTTTTATTCTGGGTGCTGTTGACTAGGCTACCAGCCCTGCAGTAAAGGACACCCCACACAGCATGGGACCAACAGCCCAGCAGGGGGCCAACAAACATCTGACCAGACGCCGACAGAGAGCTTGGAGCGTCGCTGTTGCTGACTTCCTGTGGTGGCTCCTGACACTGTCAGCAAAGAGGAGGAGACTGGAGTCCCCTTCCTGATGCTGATTTCTGCTGACCAGATCAACTCCAGGTGCTGGAGTGGAGGCACACCCAGCTGGTCCATCCCAATGTTTCCCAGTTAGACCCGCGATGACATCCACACCAGGTGTCGGACGTGAGGAGTGTCCTGATTCCATGATGCGTTCCACTCAGGGGCACATTAAGCATAGCGTCATCATCTTTCCTCTTGATGTTTCTGAAACAAACGATGTTTCAGAAAAGGAGGAAAAGGAAGGTGTTGATAAAAGGAGGGTGCATTCAGTCACCTTTCCATCCAACCGGTAAAGAACCTGAACATCCAGCAGCGGCAGCTGAGCAGGCGCACAAATGTGACATCATGGAAAGCGCCGTGGTCAGCTGCGGTGACATCATGCAGCCTAATGAACCAGAACTGATCTGAGATTTTCTGAGATTTTTTATTTTTTCCCAGAAACTTTGTTTCCAGATTAGACGAGTGAACAAGGAACTTTCAAAAATCTGGACTTCAGACAGAGTTGAGATTAAGTATAAGTTAATTGTGCAGATTTGGATTAGAAAGTTACATTTAGTTAGGAGTTTATCTGTTTTCTTCTGATTATACATGTTTATGTTGATATACTATTCTTTTGATTTAGAGATTTTAAGATTTTTCCTTCCTAGATTTTTTTGTTTGTTCTCCTTCCTGTTAAATAATTTAAGTTCCCATTGCTTTTTAACCTGGTCAAAGACTTCTAGTATCTTCTGATTTGTTTTTGTTTCAAAAGTTAGTCACTAATCACTGAGTAATATCAGCCATAGGAGCAACAGTTGTGTTAAAGAACATTGCATTGTTTACAAGAAAAGGAGTCAGATGAGGTCAGAGTCAAAAAAATGAATTGTTTGTAAAATCATGTTTGTTTCTTACAACTTTTGCAGCTGATGTTTACATTTTTGGTTATATATTTTATGTTCATATAAGACAAGACATTGTTTTCAGTTACATTTATAGTTTTCACACTTGCAGGTGTGAAAAGAGGACATACGTTTTTAAACTATGTTAAACTTTTGCTGCACGTTCTGTACTAAAATGAATTCTAAAGGTTTTACAGTTCCCTTGTTTACAGTAGGATTCACACCTAGTAGGTGTGAAAAGAGAGATTGTGGGAAATTATACTCGAGTATTGTGATTATTCTAAGAAATTATACTCAGGTATTGTGTACATGTTTAGATACTGTGAATAAACTTATGCATAAGTTTATGGAAGGAATCCTGGTCAGGATGCTGAGAGGAGAGAGAGGGCTTGGGTGAGGCTTGTCCTTTTGGTGTGTAGATAAGGACAACACTTCTGTGTGGGTGTAGAGCAATAAACCACATATGGCAGGAAACCAACAGGAGATCAAGGGCCAGGGGATTACACTGATTACATTAACAGTTGTATGTGACATCCCCCTGCGGGACGGGTGTTCAAAACACACACACACACACACACACACACACACACACACACCGACACATCTTGTCGGCTGAGACAACGTGGCGCGCTCACCCGGCCAATGGAAAGCATTGTTGACATGACGGTATGAACTGACCAGTGGCCTTTAACCGACAGGGCTCCCTTAAGGAGGACCCTTTAAAAACACTAGCGCATCCCTGTTTTAAGCGCCTTTGATTTGGAAAACCTCTGAACTAGTCGTTTTCTATCAGGACCGTGCACGTATAACTGCGGAATGCATTGCTCTGTTTTTATTAATAAATCAATTTGGTATACTTAATCGAAGCTAGAGTGATTCCTTAGCCAGACGTTTGGACCCTCCAAGTTGGAATTCGCAACAATATCCACACTTGTTATATTTATTTATTTATTTATTTATTTATATTTCTAGTCTATATTTCTAATATTTGTGCTACTGCAACATAGAGTTTCCCTTCGGGGATCAATAAAATATTTCTGATTGTTATGTTTTCCCTGTCTGTTTGGGTTTACTCCGGGTGCTCCAGTTTCCGACCACAGACATGCAGGGAAGCTACAATACTCGAGCAGCTTAAATGCTCGGTGGGTCGTCCACTAATCGCAGGGTTGGTGGTTTGATCCCCAGCTCCTCCTGCACACGTTAGTGTCCTAAAAGACATGCGCAGAACGGATTGTGTACCGACAAAGACAACAGGCTCGTTCGAGATGAGCCAGATCTGCGCAGAATCGATCACCGGCAGTCGGCGCCCGTTGCATGCCGGTTAGATTTGTGTCCGACTTGATCCCGACTTGCTCTGACGGCGGCCGCAGTTCTGAGACGCAGGTAGCGCAGTTGCTTTTCACCGACTGCAAGAGCCAGGCGGACCCAGAGCATGCTGGGAAACGCCGGCTTCTCAGTTGATTCAACACCTGATTGGTTTACAACATGATGACGTTTTATATAAACTTTTTATTGTTTTTGAATCGGAGGGATTTTAATTGCTATTTGTCTGATTTAAAGACTTATTCTGGACAGAACACACCTTATGTGGCTGATAGTGACGTTAAGAAGTCAGAGAGACTAAATCTGTTCAGATCACTGATCATCTACAGTCTGTTGTTAATTAAAATCAGCAACAGATCGCATGTAAAACATTCTGAGAGCTACTCTGTCATCATTAAAACAACTAGAGAGTGTGTACCAACTGATATGTGGGTCTGATTATATTTATTAAATCGGAATCACACCACAGTGTTTTTGTCACTTCCTGTTCAGTCTGAAGGCTGCTGGAATCGGATGTAAACTGTCCGACTTTACCGCAGCTTTTTGTCCCCGCCTCCTGCTGCTGCCGCCTGCTCTCGTCTGCTTTAGAGCCGAGGCGCAGTTCATCTCCAACGAGCCCATCATCTGCGTATGCGCGAACATATGCATGCGCAGAACAGATTGTGTACCGACAAAGACAACGCTAAGGACCGACCACGCTGCGCACAGCTTGACAAGCTCACGGAAAGGTAAGCAAAATACTTTACAGTTTAATGATGTTGTGGTTGTGATGGGAGGACATTGCCAGTGCGCCTCAACATGTAGCTATTGTTAGAATTTTCAAACTAACGTCGTGTTCTGTTGGATCTCTGAGGAAGGAGGCTCGAGGGTCGAATTGAGAATTAAGAAAAAGTTTAATGCAACAGAATGATGAGGATGATGAGACAAAGACAGACAATAACAAAGACAAGGACAACATGATAAGCAGTCATTTAAAAAAATTACAAGTTGCACAAAATAAGGCTGCAAGACTGGTTCTTGGTTGATCTTCGAGAACTAGGGTTGCAGAGATGCATGAACGTCTTGCTTGGTTGGAGGTCAAGCATAGACTATCTGTTAATTTGTTAGTATATTTTCATGGAATTATTAATACTGGGATTCCTAAATTTCTTTATGATAATATAACTTATTGCTCAGATATGCATTCACATTATACAAGAGGGGTGAATAGTCGACAGATTTCTTTACCACTACCTAAATCTGCCTGTATGAAGAGGAGTGTTTTATAGGTCAATTGTATATTGGAACAATCTTCCAGTAGAAGGAACACTGCATTTCATAAAAAGAACATTATACCAACAGTAAAATATGGTGGTGGTAGTGTGATGGTCTGGGGCTGTTTTGCTGCTTCAGGACCTGGAAGACTTGCCGTGATAAAAGGAACTATGAATTCTGCTGTCTACCAAGAGATCCTGAAGGAGAATGTCCGACCATCTGTTCGTGTACTCAAGCTGAAACGAACTTGGGTTCTGCAGCAGGACAATGATCCTAAACACACCAGCAAGTCCACCACCGGAATGGCTGAAGAAACAAAATGAAGACTTTGGGTGGCTTAGCCAAAGTCCTGACCTGAATCCTATTGAGATGTTGTGGTATGACCTTAAAAGGCCGTTCATGCTCGAAAACCCTCTAATGTAACTGAATTAGGACAATTCTGCAAAGATGAGTGGGCCAAAATTCCTCCAGGATGCTGTAAAAGCCTGATTGCACATTATCAAGGCGCTTGGTTGCAGTTGTTGCTGCTAGGGTGGCCCAACCAGTTATTAGGTTTAGGGCAATCACTTTTTCACACAGGGCCATGATGGTTTGGATTTTTACCTTTAATAATAAACACCTTCATTTACAAATTTCATTTTGTGTTTACTTGTGTTGTCCTTGACTATTGTTTAAATTGGTTTGATGTTCCGAAACACTTAAGTGTGACAAACATGCAAAGGAACAGGAAATGAGGAAGGGGGCAAACACTTTTTCACACCACTGTGTGTATTAATGATGATCTATACATACAGTTGTTGCCTTTGGTGTACTATTACAGTGCACTTTCCTCCTCTTTAAACAGGTTGTTTACCATAATTCAGTTTTGTTAGCCAGTCCTGTGTACCTTCTTTTACACTCCACCAAACTACAGATTTTAACCTGACCTATGTTTTTCCCTCTAGCTTTTTGCCCGTATCATAGGCCATTTCTCAGTGGTTGGACTGGGCTTTGAAGACTATGTAAGTGCATGTTGTACAGTTTGAATTCCTTATTTGTTTTTGGGTTTATCATGCACTCGCTTTCCCAGACCCTCCCTTACAGTGCTGTGGAGGAGGGTCTGGCTTGTCCACACAGCATTCCGGGATGGGAGCAACAGCGCCTCTGCGAAATAGCCTCGGGAAGGAACCTGTTTTGGTGGACCAAGAATACTTTCAAAGGATGCTTTAGTCATGCAGCAGAAAACCCCAGTTGGACAGATAGTTTAGCTAGTTGCCTGTATTTACCCTGCAGAGATCTGAGGACCACTTAATCATAGTACTCTTAAAATTCCAACACATGAAAGTGAAAAGTAATGGGACATCCGGCCAAAGTGAAAGACATCAAGGGGAATTTCCAGTAGCACTTGAACAATCCCGGGAATTATAAAATAGAACATCTTGGATATAGACTAGTCATGCAGTGACAGATTCATGTGGTGATGATATTATTTCTGGTTGCAGGTCAGAGCTTCACACTTTGATGGCCTCGTCACCACCATACTGGGGTACATCCTCCTGGCTGGAGCTCTCATAGTCTGCCATGTATCCTCTCTGTGCAACAAATTATTGTGTGTATGTAATAACCTCATCATGTCTCACACTCTTATTTGCACACAATGGCAGCGTATAACATGAGAAGTATCGCTTAAGTAATTTGCGTTTTTGTTTAGGTTTTGGGCATATTTATTTCAATATTTATCATATATACAATACTGTGTAAAAGTTTTAGGCAGGTGTGGAAAAATGCTGTAAACTAAGAATTTTCAAAAATATAAATGATTGTTTATTTTTATCAATTTACGAAATGCAAAGTGAGCAAACAATAGAAAAGTCAATATTTGGTGTTACTACCCTTTGCCCTCAAACAAGCATCAATTCTTATAGGTACACTTGCAAAAAGTCGGGTAACGTTGAGGATCGAAGCCATACCTCCGACCTGGAAACAAGGCCACGCGACTCAACTATGCCAAGCGTAGTTGGAGTACGGCTTTTGGCTGCAACTCTTCCATGAAGACCACTTCTGGCCAGACTTCTCCGGACAGTAGATGGGTGTACCTGGGTCCCACTGGTTCCTGCCAGTTCCGAGCTGATGCCACTGCTGGACATCTTTGATTTTGAAGGGAAATAAGCTTGATGTGTTTTCCATCTGCTGCACTCGTTTCCTTGGCGACCACTGCGTCTACGATCCTCAACGTTGACTTTTTGTCAAGTGTACAAATAAATTGATGCTGCTTTGAAGGCAAATGGTAGTAACACCAAATATTGATGTGATTTGCATTTTTCTTTTGTTTGCTCACTTTGCATTTTGTAAATTGATAAAAATAAACTTCATTACGTCAATCACCATTTATATTTTTGAAAGCATTCTTAGTTTACAGCATTTTTTCACACCTGCCTAAGACTTTTGCACAGTACTGTATGTCCTACCTCTTTTTACAAAGGACCTAAAATGATTCACATGTAGTTCCTCAGTGATACATGCATGTCTCAGTAAAAATGTTCTAGTCATCTAGAAAGCCAAAAGCTCAGGTCAGGGGTGCGTTTTGGCTCAGAATGTATGAATGAAATGAGTTAATGAGAAATACTTCATTTTGACGCTTAAAATACAGACTGAATTACATTTATCTTACATTTTGTTGTTCATTAAAGTTAAAGATGCAAGGTTGGACTGTTTATAAAAATCTAATTTTTTTTTTTTTAAACCCAACAAGCAAAGCTTTCAGTCGAAATGGTAATTAGGTAAATTGATGATGATTGATTACATATGAAAACAGAAACTAAATTGCATTTGTTTTTATATCTCACAGGTGTCCCTGCTGGTTGTCATGGAGATCGGCTTGTTCCCGCTGATTTGTGGTTGGTGGCTCGACATTTGCTCGCTGGTAGGACTATCATGCAGAATAAACCTCAATTAAATGCAATCATGATGATGCAGTGTAAACAAATTTGATGATTGAACTTGATGAACGTTCACTTTGAAAACAATCTCAAAACATGAAGTGAACCTATTTTGTTTATGGTATTCAACATACATAATATAACACGCCCTTTGTTCATTGCAGGAGATGTTTGATGCAACTCTAAAAGACAGGGAGCAGAGTTTTGACGCGGCCCCGGGTACCACCATGTTCTTCCACTGGCTGGTCGGCATGGTCTACGTCTTCTACTTTGCCTCCTTCATCCTCCTGCTCAGAGAGGTAGGTGGAGCATAGACAGTTAAAGGAATGGACCAACAGATCCCGTTGCTCTGGACGTAGACCAGTGAAGGCTATTAGAAGCACTTTTCTGGTGATGGCTGAGCGTTACTGCGCAACCTCCATCTGAGTTTGACAAAGTAGATGTGACGTGAGCAACGTGTCTGAAAGTCGTAAGTCTTCAGGTAGTTGTGCCAAGAGACATCTCAATCATTCCTAAGCTTGCAGAGACAGAGCGTAGGTATATGTTAAGAGATAACATAGGCACAGGCTAATTATTGTTAGCTAACATGCTAGTTAACATAGTAATTAAACCTAAACAACTAATGTAAGTCCAAACTGCCTGTGAGCTTATCCTGTACTGTTCAGTACTCTACTATGCGACAGCTAGTCGCGTGGTTATGACACAATCGTTAGCCTATTCTTACAAAGACATCTGCTATGGAGCCATGCCATGAGATACAAGGTAATGGAGCCTTTTATACATTGTCGTGTGTTTCTTTAGAAATACAATGGACAAATAGAGTCTTTAAACACTTCAGATGTAAAGTTATTTGCTGTCAAAATGAATGGCAGTCAATGAAATGCTAACGGCAGGTGATGCTTGTTAGCATCATAGTGGCGCCATAGGAGCTACGTGTTGCGGAAACAGTCTTACCCCCTTGAGGTGGAGCAGTCTCGATGCATAGACTGTACAAGTAAAGCCAAAACCTTTTGATTGCCCCCTGGTGGCCGGCTGCAGTATAGTTCATATACTCTTCCCCCTCCATATTAGTGGATGGGACATTTTTCCCAAAGCTGGTTTCTGTCATTTTATGTAGTGCTTATCACGCTGATGTTGGTTAAAGTGTGCTCAAAAGTTGCTGGATTTTCTGAACATAGCCATACTGAGAAACACGGAGAGAGTTTTCTGGAGCTGCTAGGCTTAGCTTTGTATCAACTCATTTGGCAATGGCTTAAATGTAACTGACGTCATTAATATAAGATAGTTACTAAGACACTATGTAAACATGTTTTTTTAAACGATCCAGACTTCAACCCAGTCCAAGAGATGATCCACCTATCTATTTACAGACACCTGCGGAGGTTTATTCTCTCTGTGGTCAGTAGCCTCCTCCTCTTAGTTTTTTTCTCGGATGTAGCCTTCAGTGGCATAACAGCACCCAGATTTCTGTTTGAATTGAAACTTTCAGTTGATACACCTGGATCTTCCTGAAGGACAAGGTGGTGATGGGTTGGGCATTCATACGTGTGAAAGACAGACAGGAGTAGGGCTGCACAATTTCGCAATTTTATCGAAATCGCAAAATGGACGATTGGATATATCCAAATCGCAGAGGCGCAATATTTTGTTAAGGCAAAAATCTGTGCCAAACCATTCTGAATGAAGTATTGTGGTGCTGCAGAGACCACCCCACCTGCAAATCCTATCATACAGACTACAGAAAACATCTTGTTTGGTACAGATCCTCGCAAATCCCACTATAATCATTTTAATTTTTTAGTCAGTGAAAATGAGAATAATGATGCAAACATCATCATTCCCTTCAGTATCTTTAATCATATTGCAATTGCAATATCGGTTAAAAATAAAATAGATATTTTCCTTATATCTTGTGTGATATTTAAAGAACAGCCTCTGAAGACTAATTGACTCGAAACTCAGGCAGGAAAAACTTTGGCCAGATAAGGTGACGTCAGAAATGAATGAAAGAGAGAGAGATAACGCAAAAGCAGCCCAATGCGTAATGTAACTATTTGGATATTTGTGTGAAAGTATATGGATACAACATTGATATTTGTTGTTGTTGTGCACGTGTATTTCCAGGTGGTGTTTGGCTCTATAGTTCTGCTGATGCTTTGGCTTCCTATCAGAATCATGAAACTGCTCTTTCCGACCTTCCTGCCCTAGCGTCATGCTTTACAGGTACACACGGCAGCGCAAGATATCATTTAACTTTCAGTGTTTTGAAAGTACAGAAGACATTATCCATTCTCTGTCTATTCAGTCATAACCAAAACGAGGAGCTGCTAGAAAAATAAGCTTCCATTTCGTCACATTGACTGTGTATTACTGTATGAACGAAATGTAAATTTGGCTTGGTTTATATCTCGTCTCTGCAGTGGCCTTTTGATCAGCGGGTTGTCGTTGAGCTGCTGTTGCTTCAGGTTGTTCTACGGCATTGCTGGAGCAGGGTCACACTCGCCAGTGGCTCAAACGACTCGTCCACGCCTGGACGTTCACAGCCGGATACATGCTGTAAGCCAGAGAGAGAGACACACACACACAGCAATTTGGGATGTAAAATGTTACAATGGTATTAAAGTATACTATCTTCATCTACCATGATTAGTGAAAACATGTGGGCCACAGAAAAAGGACCCCAGTGTTCATATGACATGGCTAGAAACCTGCCCTTAATTATAGTTTTGTCATAAAGTCATTTCGCAGTCATAGTAATGAGACAAAATAATAACTTACCAATGGCCTCCCCACAGTGACCTTCACTCCTACCTGCTTGGGGACCATGAAGACGATGACAACCAACCTAACAACAACGCTCGGTCGCCATAACAACAACAGGATCCCTGGCCTGGGGAGGTCTTCACGCTGCCCATCAGGCTATTCTGCAGCAGGGCGGTCCTGTTGGTTTCCAGTCGTACCACCGGCCTCAACTTCCCCCTCAAGGTAACTCCCGATGGTTATTGATATCATATGTTCACGTATCCTCAGAATCAGAGAGGCATTTATTGCCACCGTAGTTATGTGGAATTTGCCTTGGTTATTGGTTTATACATACACAAATATATTAAAATTAATAAGAAACAATAATTGCACAAACAAATCTATAGAAAATAGCTGTTTTAAGTAGTTTAAGCACTGT
The DNA here is from genome assembly GCA_013375575.1 of Percina caprodes. NCBI lineage: Eukaryota > Metazoa > Chordata > Actinopteri > Perciformes > Percidae > Percina > Percina caprodes. Next base: position 945,073 of record JABXJD010000150.1, on the reverse strand, counting down.
GTGCAATGGGCAGATGTATACTCCAGGATGACGCTTAGTGCAAATTGTAGTGACTAGCTGCGATTACCATTTTTAATTTTTGTTCTGTTCTGTGTTTTTGGTTGTGAAGATCATTCTGCTGGTTGTCTTTATGTGCGTGACACTGTTACTGGCTAGCCTGATCTGCCTTACACTGCCGGATAAGCTGTGGTCGCAAGCAGGCATTCTCTGCATTTTACATTTCCTATTTTCTGTATTTTCCTATTTTCTGTCATTATTTACACCTCCGTTCTTACTTGTCTTCCACTTCCTCTCCCAGTGTGTGCGGGCCGCTGGGTGATGTCTTTCTGGATGGGCAATGCTATGGTTCATGAGCTGTACACAGCTGCCAGCGGTCTGTACATCTGCTGGCTGTCCATTCGAGCTGCCACCGTGATGCTGTCCTGGATGCCACAGGGGCGGACCATGATCATGGTCAAAGTCCACGAGTGGACGCTCATGGTAATGTGGTTGTCTCTCTAGTCCTCCCAGCCAATGGCAACAAAAACATGCTCCCCCTGTATTATGTGTTGAGTGGTTGTGTTTTGAAGTGCCGTCTTGTTGAAAACAGATCCTAAAGACCCTTGTGGTGGCCGTGCTGTTAGCCGGGGTGATTCCTCTGCTGTTGGGTCTGCTGTTTGAGCTGGTCATCGTTGCTCCTCTCAGAGTCCAGCTGCACCAGACGCCTCTCTTCTACCCCTGGCAGGTAGGACTGTGGAGTTTGTATGCGTTGATTGTATCATGTGAGATATCAAAGATTATTTATTCAGAAGTGATTAGACTGCTTTGTCAGGAAGTCTGGGTATCAACTAGGGCTGCACGATTCAGAAAATGTCACGATTCGATTCAAAATCGATTTTCAATTCAATAACGATTCTCAATTTTAAAAAAAAAACGATTCAGATTATATACATGTAGTTATTTTCCCCATGTGACAGCTTAAACGCCATTACAAAACAAAAAGAAAATTAATAAAATTGAATCGGTAGAGCTTGAATTGATTCATAAATGTGAATTGATTTTTCTACCATTTTAGTATAAATTGAATATCAAACATGTCAGCTCAGATCTTTTCTAACTGAAAAATGTTATCCACTTTTTTTCCATAAGGCAGAAAACTTGAGTGACAGAAAATTTTGGAGAAATTTTGATTATTTCATTCATTCATTTCTTTTTTTTTTTTTTAGAAAAAACTTTTTATATATTATTTATTTTATAGTACGTCATGGAAAAGTCACAAATCTAATGGCACTAGTATCAACACATTTCACATGATTCAGTGTCCTGCTCAGGGACACAAAATCTTGATACAGGGATACTGAGCAGCTGCTAAACTTTTGAGACAAATCGCATTGTGTCTTGGTTGCTAATTGGTTGTTGGTCTGTGTGTGGTAGGACTGGGCACTGGGAGTGCTCCATGCTAAAATCATTGCTGCCATCACACTGATGGGCCCTCAGTGGTGGCTCAAAACCGTTATCCAGCAGGTCAGCCTCACATCCATCTTGCTGCATTTAATCAAGAACAAAATGGGATCACTGACATTTGAATACACTGTAAAGATGACATAATTTGCATTGGAATAAAAATAAACAAACCAGTCAGTATCACCTCTCTCTCTCTCTCTCTCTCTCTCTTTTGCAGGTGTATACTAATGGTATTCGAAACATTGACCTCAATTTCATCGTTCGAGGGCTGGCTGCCCCAGTCATCTGCGTCCTGCTGCTGTCTCTCAGTGTGCCATACACTATCTCTAAAGGCATTACACCACTGCTGGGTGAGTCTCTATGTATGCTTATGTTTCTGGGTTGAGCAGGAATGTTCTGGTACCGTCGTGTACACTAACAAAGATAAATGTTTCAAGGTAATGGAGGAAAAGACAACAGATTTTAGCTTCCTTCATCTCTCCTCCTCCTTGTCTATTGTCTCCCTCACTGCTCCAGTTTTTTCATCCTTCACCAACTCTGTAAGCGGGGTCAGACTAACACTAGATTGCTTAAAAGGAACTGTGTCACCTTTGTGTTGGCAGTGTGTACAGATGAACAATGTTTGGTTTGCACACACCGTTCATCTGCACACACTGCCAGCTGCCATGACGGAGCTGGATTTAAATCAGCTAAATAACTCAGAATGTGCTTTGTTTGACTTTTGTGATGTCACGAGAGGCTGCATTCTGGAGGGCAGCTACGTACCCCTGAGATGGCTGCAGTCACGGACAGCTTTGGCACCATCTGCTGGTGGAGTTGGAAACTCCACCTCAACACGGCATCCCAACACACCTGAGACCGGGCCTGATAGCTGAAGGGCTTTTTAAGGCCAGACACAGTTGGTGCGAGAGTTGTTGGGAGAGTAGCTCAAGTTGTGCTCTCAGAGGATCGGACGGCACTTTCCATGAGAAAGAGATTGAAAGACTGGAATACTTACCTGAAGACTGGAATACTTACCTGAAGACTGGAATACTAACCTGAAGACTGAATACTTACCTGAAGACTGGAATGCTTAGACAGATTGGCCACGGGCTGCAACGCTGTCTACAAAGTAAGGCTGAAAGACTTGTTTGGAGAAGAGACTTACCTGAGGAATTGGGTTTATGAGTTGAAGTTTTGAAGAGACATTGTTTAAGTTTGGACTATTACAAGATCAGCCTTATCTGAGTTATCATTTGTATTTGGCATACCATTTTTGTTGATTCCCAAGAACTTTATTAAAAACTCTTTTGTTACATTCTACATTTTGTCCTTGCACTGCTGAACTGCCCCGCCGAGAGCCGTGTAGCCTCTCATGATATCACACTTTTCAAATAAGACACAGCTGCATTCCAGTTGTATTAATTTAACTGCATATTTTAATAACATTAACTCAGCTTTAAAACATATAGCCTTTTCACTCTGGGATTAATAATAATAATGAATTTTGTAAAATCCCCCGATTAGTGGAATTAGCAATGGGATTTTTGAACGTTGATAAAGCTGGGGTAAAGAAGCACAACTTAAAGGAAATGTAATTTTGGTCCTTATATTGTTTTGGTGAGGACCAAATTAAGTATGTTGATAAATTCAAGCCCAGAGGCAGAATACATGCTTGGATATCATCAGGCCACAGCACAGGCAGATCCTGACTAATTTAGACCTTTGCATTTAAACAGCTAGTCAATAAAGAATTCCCAGCCATTGAGGTAATTAGGAGTTTAGCCATTATGCAAGCCAAAGTGCAGTTGATTGGTTTTTGCCTTTAATTTACTTTGTTACCTCAACTCTACTCTACTCGTTTAGTGAAGATATTCAATTTTCAATTCAATTTTATTTATAGTATCAATTCATAACAAACGTTATCTCGGAACTTGACCCTACAGATGAGCAGGTCTAGACCACACTACAGAACTTACAAGGACCCAACAGTTCTAGTAGTTTCCCCAGAGCAAGCAACAGTGCGACAGTGGCGAGAAAAACTTCCTTTTAGGCAGAAATCTCGAACAGACCCAGGCTCTTGGTAGGCGGTGTCTGACAACCGGTTGATGGAGTTAGAATGAGAGTGGCAATAACAGTCACAAAAAAATAATAGTTTATAGTAGTTCATGGCATAGCAGGGAATTGTGCGGCATTACAAGGCACAGCAGGGCGTGTAGGCACAGCAGAAATGTGCAGGATGAACACGGCATCGCAGGACGTGTAGCGGGACCATAGCGACAGCTGCTACCATGATTTTTTGACTTCTTTCCTGCTTCAGCCGCCATCTTGCCGTCTGCTGAAGGTGCCTTAGGTAGACCCAAGGGGGGGAGACATGCAGAGATAGTGAGAAGAAGGATTTTAAATTCTATTCTGGATTTTACAGGAAGCCAATGCAGAGAAGCTAAAACAGGAGAGATGTGATCTCTTTTCCTGGTTTCTGTCAGAACACGTGCTGCAGCTCTTGTGAACTACAGTATAGTGACTGATAACTGACTGGCAAACTACAGCTGACATATCTCAGTTAGGGCAAGGGAGCCACAGTAGAGGCCACATGTACCTTCTACTTTTTGCTCAAACTCAGAAGGACTTCCTTTTTCCATACTGTGACATTGCTCTCATTAATCATTCAGTCAATCGCTGCCAGCTGTTGAGCTGAATCCAATAGATCCGATCTCATCTTGTAATCTATTTAGTTACGACAGCAGATCAGCCGCCTACCAAAATGTAGTGTGAAGATTTCAAATTAGATTTCACAAAAATAATTACGAACTAGATCAGCTGAGTAGCGTTGGTTAGATTAGTATAACCGGATGTTTGTTGCTCGTTCTACATCGCTCTGAATACTAGTAACTCTGAAAAAACATATTGGTCCATGTATGCAGATATAATTGAAGAACAAAATCATATATAGATTTACATAGGATTGGCAGTTTAATATAGATTTTTCCTTAAAACAGTTTTGTTCCAGCTATGCTACAGTACAGCGACTCTGTTTATCGTGATTGCTTTTGATTGGAAAAGCATGGAGCTACAGTTGTTTCCTAGCAATCGGTTTTAACGTTACTGACGTCTTTACCACATTCCTTACGTTTTTAATGGTGCAACCTATTTCAATAAATTACAAGGGTAGCTTGTTCTTTCTGATGTGGAGGACTTTTCACACAAACTTAAGGAAGGATTTAGCTGGTGCAACCTGGTCCTGCTCCTGTTTTCCCTGCAGCTTAAAGTTGTATTTCATAAATAATCACACCTGCATGCCTTCTCTAAAATACACTAATATTTACCATCCTGAAAGAAATACAAGGAAAATCAAAAGACTTTCTGGTTGATCTACATGTCTATTTAATAATGGACAAGTGTGTTCCTATCAGTCCGCTCAACTAATGGTAATGTCTTTTAAAGCAGTTTAGGGAGATGAGGGGGAATTGAATGTGGCATTGTCCTGTAATTACCACTGGTGTCCACAGTGGCCACTGTTCAGCACAACTTACATAGTCTATCTATTAATCAGGGCCGTCTCTTCCATACTGTTCTATCTCTTCTTGGCACGAGCCCTCGGAGTGCTCAAACTGTACTGGTTGCTATGGACTCTGTCCATGACTCTATGGT